>JBBYHQ010250230.1:0-22847 GCA_038382645.1 Spergularia azorica
TGGACGAGGAGGATGAGAATGGGAGCACTTACCACAAGATTATCAAGAAAAAGAAGAGGAAGATCAATTGTAAGAGGATCATAGAGTGCTCATTATTCATCATCATCTTAACTTGTTTGGTACTCTCCCTTACATTGACCTCACTGAAGAGCCACCTCACTTTCGGCCTAAAGCCATGGCAATGGAGCTTAATCATGATGGTGATCCTTAGCGGCCGCCTTTGCTCCCAGTGGCTAGTGTGTTTATTGGTGTTTTTCATTGAGAGAAACTTCATGTTGAGGGAGAAAGTGTTGTATTTTGTGTATGGGTTGAGGAAGAGCATCCAAAATTGTGTGTGGCTTGGACTGGTGCTCTTAGCTTGGACTTGTGTGTTTAATGCTCAAATGCACAAGAAAAATAAGGTGGTGAAAAAAGTGTCACAATTTTTGATAGCTGTTCTTGTAGGGGCAACCATATGGTTGATCAAGATAGTTTTGGTTAAAACCCTTGCATCCTCTTTTCATGTTAGAACTTACTTTGATCGGATGAAGGAGAGTGTTTTTCATCACTACATCCTTGACGCACTCTCAGGTGAGTTCTTATTAATTCGATCTTATCCAAGTTAAGGCACGCAATTGCGTAAAATAAGAGTAGCCTTACTTGAATAAGTGTTTTTCTCTTAATATTAAGACAATATTTTGCAGGTTTATGTAAAAGTACGTCGAAATTAAAGAGCACGTATTCTGAACACAACTACTAGATCCGGCTCTTGCCTAAGTTCATTTATATATGTTCTCAAGATCATATGACACTATTTGTCCCAATCTAACTCAGTAGAATATGTGAGAACTTAACTGTTATTTTAAGAGGTTATCGTGACTAAATCACGAGTATTAACATAAGATTTCTTTAGACTATTATAAGAATAATACATAGTAGTGTTAGACGACACCAAACCTTTAGCATTTTGCGCGTAAGGCATCTTAAATCGAAAAACACTTTGGCTCACGAATATTATTATCGCAGGTCCGCCAATGGATGACACAATATGGGAGGAAGAACACAAAATCACAATGAAAAAGGGATCAAAATCGCTGCCTACGAAATGGAAGGATGCTAAGAATGCATATAAATCAAAGAAATTCGGAACGAGGAAGATCGATATGGAGAAGCTAAAGAAGCTGAGCATGGAGAGTTCTACGTCTATTTGGAGCATGAAGAGGTTGATGAACTACATAAAATCCTCAGGGTTGTCTACCATTTCTAAGACTATTGATGAATTTGGCAACGCTGAGTCTGAGATCACTAGTGAATGGGAGGCTCGATCCACTGCCAAACGCATCTTTAGAAACGTTTCCAAACGTGGTGCCAAGTAAGTCTACTTAACTCACTCATTTCCACCCATCATCATGCATCATGCTTTTTCTTGCAATTTACTAGTTTTAAGTGTGACACGGTCTCATACAGCGAGATCACTTAGTTAAATAGATTAACGTCACCAACATAGTGTCACTTACATGCAAAACAACGTTATTCATTTTCTCCTTATGGGCCGGGTTGCCCGGGTACCCCTGCCGTTACACACTCCTCGATGTGCCGGAAAACCACCAGAGTCCACCGGTATTGACGTTGACCATTTGACTTATGGTTGACCGTTACTCTACAATTACTCTTTACAATTAGGCATTAGCCTAAAGTCCTAGGCACCAACAACTTTTCAAATCGTGCTCCAAAGAGTTGACATTCTTAAAAACGATGAAAGTCCCACTTCCTTGTTTTTAAGCCACAACCCCACAAGAGTAAAAGAAATAGATAATTTTAAAAAAATACGAGTGTTGAATCGTTGTCAGTTTTATGTATTGAGAAACAGAGTTGACGTAGTGGCTAACAATTTAACTTCAACTCCATCAGAATTGTACGATCAAATTTACATATCCCAACCCCGTAAAATTACATACCGAGAATGTGATTTTGCACAAAATTTACCCAAGAGAAAAAAAACAGAGAGAGCGTGGCAGCTTTTAGCTGAGTGAAAATTGTTGGGCTTCCCTGTAGCTGGGCCCTTGATAAAGAGGTAACCTGCAAACC
The DNA here is from genome assembly GCA_038382645.1 of Spergularia azorica. Classification (NCBI taxonomy): domain Eukaryota; kingdom Viridiplantae; phylum Streptophyta; class Magnoliopsida; order Caryophyllales; family Caryophyllaceae; genus Spergularia; species Spergularia azorica. The sequence continues at coordinate 2,068 of JBBYHQ010250230.1, forward strand.
CACAAAAGCAGGTAGTCAATTTTCTAAAATGGGCGTGGGTCATAATTACAACGTTGGTCATTTAGATACGGATCCATTTGGTGAGTGGAAGGGAGCCTTTTGTTCGAGTGGATGAGACTTTGAGAGTGTAGAGGGTAATTATACAATACAGAATCGTTTCGACTTTTATACCTTACTTCATTAAGATCGTGACAACTTATCTTAAGTTTTATAGAGAATTGTGTTGTATTTTAAAGGATTAGTAGTCGAGGTTCGTGTTATATTAACATAGTATGATATCAGGTTTGGACCAAAATATAAAATCTGCTACAAGTAGACATATAGACTTGGGAAATGTTTTGAAACAATCAAAATGTTTCCATAGGCCCTATAACAATCTTTCTGGTAGATAATTTGAAGTTGACTAGAAAATTGTTTCAGATATTTAAAATAGAAAATACTATGTATAAAGTTGGTTGGTGCGAGTGGTATCTGGTATGTGGTTTTGTGTAGATGAAAATGTTAGTGTGAATAATGACGCTAAGTCGCTAACAATTTTTTACATGTTATTAAGGTATATTGAGGAAGATGATTTAGCAAGATTCTTAAAGAGGGTTGAAATTCATGCTATATTCCCTCTCTTTGAAGGAGCTCTTGAGAGTGGAAAGATCACCAAGTCTACCTTCCGAAATTGGGTGGTAAGGCTAATAATCTTCGGTACACTGATCCCATTGAAGCTTACTACTGTATGATGCTTCATTCCTCAAATGATATGCCACCAATAGGCAAAAACATGTCACTGATGTCTCAAAGTATTGGCTCGCTGAGATGAAAATGTCGTGACAGATTTTAGCCTACTGGGGACATGTTAACACAACAAAACAATTTCTTAGTTCATCGTATAGTGTTTAACTGTATATATGTTCAGGTTCGAGCTTATTTTGAGCGGAAATCTCTAGCACATTCTCTAAATGACACAAAGACAGCAGTTCAACAGCTTCACAAGCTAGCTTCAGCAATAGTTTCTGTGGTTATACTAGTAGTATTCATCTTGGTGATGGGATTAGCAACACCAAAGGTTGTTGGTCTCGTCATTACACAACTTCTCGTCCTTGGCTTCATATTCCACAGTACGTGCAAGACAATCTTCGAGTGCATCATCTTCGTCTTTGTCATGCACCCTTTCGACATTGGGGATCGATGCAAAATCGACGGTGTTCAGGTATAGTGAAATCTGCAACTGATGTAATCTGAGTACTTCTGACTGTAATACTATTGTGTCAGCTTTCTGATGAAGCTGATATCTGCAGATGATTGTTGAAGAGATGAATGTCAACAGCATTTCTGAGGTATGATATGGAGAAAATATATTATCCGAATTCAGTTCTTCTGAACAAGCCAATCAGTAATTTTTACAGAAGTCCGGAGATGAGTGATGCTGTACCTTTCAACATTGATGTATCCACTCCAATTGATACCATAAACGCGCTTAAGAAGGCGATACAAAGGTAAAATCTCTTGATTAACGCAATATGTATGGCTTCTCTGTTACTTGAGTCAGAACATCAGATGATTCAGTATATTATGTGTTTGTTCTGCATACACAGCTACATTGACAGCAAGCCGAACCACTGGAACTCGAAGCATAGTCTCGTAGTAAGAGATATCGAAGATCTAAGTACATTGAAGATGAGTCTATGTGTGCAACATACGATCAACCATCAGAACTTTGGTGAACGCAGTGCTCGTTTAACTGATCTTATCCTAGAGTTGAAGAGGATTTTCGAAACCCTGAGCATCAAATATCACCTTCTTCCACAGGAGGTCCATCTCACTCAGGTCAACATTAACAACTCGACATCACCAGTGCCATCCTAAAGCATTTCGTGCAGTGTTTGTAAGTTTAACCAATACCACCTCTCTTACATACATAATAATCGGTTGTACTCTTATACGATTATGAGATGCTCATCTGCGTTCTGCCCTTGTAAGATATCAGATTTCCGCGACTAAATTGGTAAGCTTTTAATTGCTCAATAGAAATTCGGAATGTTCCAAATGAAAAAATCTCGGTATATTCCATATTAGTAGCCTTTGTCTAAACTCCAGATCAAACTTGAATATGAAAAAAGGTCATCAAAGAATCTTGAGACACAATGTACAGAGGAACATGCAAACTAAACAACAGTATTGATGTGTATGATCAAACATCAAAGACATCTTCTCATTCTGTTTCTCCAAATTGCAGGCATCCTCTCAACTACTGTGTCGCAAACTGTAGAAAAGGCGCGTTAAGAGCTGTAGTATAACTAGAACTATATAAATATATATGCAGCATCAGGGTTAAGATTTGTGGCTTGAAAGGCTGATAATATGATCTTGAAATGCCATCATATATTCTCCTTTTTTTTCTTTTCTTTTGTCATTGTCACATCCTGATAAACTCGACGAGGATTTGCCTAATCGAAAGCAATAATCTTCTTGACCTACTCTCTAAGACCGAAAATTTTATAGTTCTAGGAAGAAAAAGAATTTAAAGGTATTGAGCTTGTATCCTCTCTCTGTTCTGTTCCCACCAGGTCTTTGCATTTAGTTCACCAAATTTTTCGCGGCTGCATAGGTAAAGGACACAGTTATAAATCTGAATAACCAAGAACAAAAATGTACCATTATATCGAAAAGTGATGCATTGTTACCTGAATCTCACACGACGGAGTTCTCTAGAGCCGTCTGCTAGCTGCCTAATAGTAATATACACCCCTGGCTCGTCTTGCTCAACCCATTCAGTTTCAAGCTCACTCGCGTTGCTGACTGACACATCATCCCTAGATGAGGTTGTTGTCCGCGATGGATCCATGTAAGGAGCCTCTCTTGGTCCACCCATGCCGTAATTACTTGCTCCGGGATAACCTTGTTCCGAATGCTCAGAAGGAAAATATGCTTTAGTGCCAGGAGGCTGGTAGAAGTTCCTTGGTATCCACTCCTTGTTCGTCATGGGGCTCTCCATTACTGATCCGACCCTCGTGTATGTGGAATCTCTTGGCTGTTATCATTCAAAAGAGTCAGCATCAGAGTTATAAGCCCTCTCATTTCTAGAGATCGCAATCAGGAATGTAGAACTTGGCAGAAAATCCCGGGAATAGTTCAGTTAGAAAACAGATGACAGTGCTGTGATACCTCATCATCAGATCTTGCTGGAGTCTGAAGAGCTTGCCTATTGAATCTTTGAACATTATAAAGCTCCATAATTCGATCGTAATTCTCACCCCACCATCTTTGAGCTTGCCATTTGTTAAACATTTCTCGACTGCACAGAGTTACAACCACAAGAAAGTCGTTTAGTCTACCAGAAATTAACCAATTTGAAAAGACAGGTTTTCCTGCAGACTTTACAGTCATCAGACATTTAGTTAAATAACTGACAGTAGACCCGTATCAGGTTATCCTACTGATTCTGCATTGACAATCAAATTTGTCTACATTCACATCTTATATTCTAAGAGACTTATGGCTGGCTTCTCCGATGTCTCACAATCGTTCTCATCACAAGTTTTATGATGAATTTTTTTGAAGTATTTGTTAATTTATAAGAGAAAAAGTTACAAGGACAGTGTAGTTTATACCTGAATCTAATTCTCTTCAAGTCATTTCCAATATTCGGAAGAGACACAAACGTAATGTGCACACCCGGTTCAACCTGTGCCATCCATTCTTTAGGCTGATCCTCATCCTCTATGACCACATCACTAGCAGCAATAGAGTCTCGTCCTCCAGGTGTCCTGTCACCGTTGTATGAACTAGCAAATCTCGAGTGTGATTTAACACCCCGACTGTGAGGGTTGCTGGGAAAGTCCCATGCAGGTGTCGAGCTTGAACTTCCAGGTTGCATGTAAGAGTATCGACCTCCTTCTGAAGATGTATCATAGTCCAAGTAAGATCGATGATCACCTTTCTTGAAATCGCCAGAGCTTGTACAGGGCTTGCATTGTTTATAAGCTCCAGAAAATTTCAATGCCATATCCTTTATCTGCAATGAATTAAAATACAACTTAAAGCCACTGCTGAAACAGAAATGATGCATTGATAAGAGCTGATTTCGGGTATGCGTGTTGTTTAACTAATTACGTGCTATATTCATTGTAGGTTTCTGCTGTCTACTCAAAGATCGGATACAATGAGATGAGCTTAGAGACTCTTGAGCGCGTATGTACATGAATCGAGCAGAAATTCATCCTTTCAGCTTATGTTTTACAGTCTCATTATCAAACATATGTTACAGTTTCATTATTGATGCCAGAAAATGCATAAAAGTGTAAAATGTTGATCATTCTCTTTTCCCATTCCGAAATTCAATCTATTATGCTCTGCCTCCAGTAAGAATCACTAGATTCGGAATCTGAACTAGAGCTTGTAGGATAAGTTTTAAGCACAAAAACACTGCAGCAGTTGACATTCAACATTCCAAAATCGACAACATCCTATTCTTAGTCACATTTAATTGTCTCTTTATGTGACAACATGATAGTATTTGAAAACAGTTGAAGAGCTTGCCTAAAAGGGGACAACATGTTAAGCAAACATTTTATGAAAAACTCCAACCAAAAAAACTTGGCTTACTGCTTCACTATAAGGATTTATTCTCATAATCACAATATTCTCAACAAGATATTGTCTTGTTAATGGTCTTTCGTATCAAGTCGAACACGATGTTCTACACGAAAGATGTTCCCTATATCCCAATACTGATACGATCAGATTTTGTTTATACATATGCAACTTTGTTCAATCTTAGGTTTTCTATTTTCACAGTAACGCTTTAGAATCCACCAAATTGGAGGTAAGGATATTGTCTGGAAATAGTACTAGAATTTACTAATCATCTATCAAAAAGGGTATTCCAAACTATTAGCACTAGCTTATGATGAGACATCTATATGTGAAACTGACATTGTTCGGGTAAACCATCACGAAGATTGATAAACACTATGTGGTGCGAGAATTTGTACATATAAAACAGAGTTACTAATTTATACTCCGTATGTACAAAATCTCGCACTATGTAGTGTTTATTGGTTCTTGTACCTACTCAACCAAACAATCAAAGTCAAACAGTGGCACACACACAAAGTCAATGTGGATCTCGAAATATAAGGTTTCCATAAAAAGGTTAGTGAACACAATTTACACAATGTCAAAATTGTAAGTTGAGCTCCTCATTTTAATCCATTGGTTTGTTTCAGGATTCTGATTGTTACAGTTATTAATCAGAGAGCCTACCAACTGTGTTTTTTAGCTACATTTCTACTGAACTAAAAAGTTAGAAAACACTGCAATCAGCAGCAATATTTCATCCATGATTAAGGCTGCAAGAGTGCAAGGCTCAAGGTTACAGAATAGATTTACCATCAATTGTAAATCTAACATTTTCCCCCCCAACTACTTTTTCTCTCAAAAAGAAGGTGAGTTGTCGAGATATTAACTGACTCAGGAATGAAATGAGTCAGAAGAATTTCTCTAGGAACTCCCGTTTCATTGATATATTTACATTTGATTTCAGAGTGTTCGAGAAATTCAAACCAAAAATGTAGAGTCGAAAAGAAAACAAAGAGTAGCATTAATGCAATTGTGAGCATACCAGTTTTCTTCCCCTTTAATTCTTATTTCCCTTGCTTCTTAGTAGAAAAATGAAAATTTGTCACAGAAATGGTGGACAAGAATTCAATAGTGGGTCATAATATTAGACACTTGAACGCCTTTGATTGATTTTTTGCCTCTCTTTTTCTATGGATTTTTACAACTGGGTTTGGTGCTACAACACCTTAACTTTGCAAAACATAGCTATAACTGTGACAGGTATAATTGTCTTTCTAATAATTAACAAGTGTATAGTTATAGGCCACTTGCTTATATACATGAAGAAAAATATGATTTCATTAATTGGTTTTTGGTTGATTTACATGAATCCTTCTCAAGTTGTCTTTAGAAGTGTTTATAAAAATGCAAATTGAGTTGTTCTAACTAACCCTCCCTTGTTCCTAAAAAGAACCTATTTGAGCTATACTCTACCAACCACAAAAAGTCGGGCATTTAAACACGGTACGGGTATGACTTTTGGATCCTTCATTTTAAGTCAAAGAAAAGGTTATTGCAAAAAATGTTCCAAGGTTACTTATACATACAAGTGAAGTGAATATTCGCCTTATGTTCCTGAGTACGTTTTGTATATTATTGTTACGAAACGAACACATACGGAAGTTCACAGATCAGAAGTATTTGTACTACCTCAAGTGAATAATAAGTTATTTCAAATTCTGATGTGATGACCAAAAAGAAAAAGAAAAAAAAAAACTTTTTGTCTACCAGTGTTAAATCAAGAGACCATTAATACAGAACAAAGTTTGAAAGGATCGAAAATATTTTTTCGTGGCATGCTCTAGTTATCTAGCAATAGCAACAGAAGCTAAGGCTCAATGCATTTGAGTTTGATAACGACTAGACCAAACCACCCTCAACCCCAACCTTTAAAGGGGACCTAATGTGATTGGTACAATTGTAACAGAAGGACTAGCTAAGATCTAAATTGCAGAATTTATGCTCGATCATTTACCACGCTTTCTAGGAATCTTGTAGGCTTGGCACATTTGTGACATGCCCTATACAACTATAACAATGTTACTCAAACTCGGCTGCAAGCATCGGGTATAGGTGTGTGTTAAGTGTCCAACACAATTATTTTCACGAAAAAGTCTCATCTTTTGCCAATAATGGATAGTCGCATCGGAAACTTGTCATGTACGAAAAACGACACACTCGATATGTGAATTGTTGGAGTAACACGTACAATCTAAGAATTGTGTGATCTATGAAGAATCTAGTGTTCAACCAGGCCATAATCTATTTAAAGATGTTCTTTATAAAGTAGTTGATGTGTTTTAGTGTACAATGGAGTAATCTTCTGACAGAAGTAAACAGAAGACATAAGAATTAAGGAAATCAAAAAGTTAAAAGATCTAGTAATTAATTAACCAAACTCCCCCTTTATCTTTAATTTGTCATTTACTTCATCTATACCCTGCAACATTCTTTGGTCCCCTACCTTTGTTCATGCCCTAAAACAGCACGTGACAGAGCCCCTACTTAGGAAATGCCTTTAAATAGTTTCACTAACAAGGAAAGATGCCCAAAGGCTAAGCTAGGTTGAATTTGAAGCAAGTAATTATCCAATTTAATGGTGATTGGTTAACAAAGGAAGTAGGGAACAGTGTAGTAATAAACCTGAGCAGTGATTCCTTTGGTTGACTCTCTTGTATTTGGAGTCCCACTCCCTCGTCCTTCTCCATCCTCCCCTCTCTCGTCTGTCTTCGCGCATGTTATGCACGTCAACATTTTTCGCCACTAATTTTGTCGTCCGCCCTTTACCTAGGCGGAGGACTCTGTCACGGTAGCGTGGTTTATATTTAATATAGTTATCCTTTCACCTGCATTCGCAAAACACTTAATTACACATCACATATAATTATCGGAAAACATTTAATTCTAAAATATACTAAGTGGGTACAACTTACTGTACAAGAGGAATAAGGTAGCCTTGTGTAATTGGTACATGAATGAACAGGGAAGGTAATGGAGTGAGTGTTCTGGGTTTTTTGAACAAGCAAAGGATTCAAACTTGCAAAAAGAGAAAGGAAGGAATCTTTGCTATCTGATCGAATAATATGGATCCCACTCTGTCTAAATTTCATCTTAAAACTTCAAAAATAAAAATCAAAAACTGAAAATCAAAAGGGATTAAGTATGTATATTTTCTTGATTTTGATGACATGATTTCTTTTCAGAGTAAAATTAGGTAAAAAATAATAGGAGTATCATTCTAGATATTGATGCATCTTTAATCCAAAATTAAAAGTAAAAGATCTTCTTCCTTGGTTCAAAACTTCTTCTTTCTTCTGCCCACCATGGGGATCAAAAGAACATTGTAATTGTAATTAATTTTGGTGTGCTAATTTAATGTTTTTTTTTTTTTTTTGAAAGATGTGCTAATTTAATGTTGATGTTTGATTATAATCATTTTGTTATTTGGTAGGTCCATTTTAAACATTTTCATACAATATTTTGTAATTGATAGACAATCTTACAATAATGATAATATAATAATAATAATAATTGAGCAATGATCCAGTGAGATGTACCAAAGCCAAATCCATTGCCAAGACATAGTAAGCCCAGCACACCAAGTATAAGTGAACCTAGACCTTTGGAAATCATATGGAACACCACAATTCAACAAGGCATCTATCAGTCTATTACTAAACTAGAAGGGACAGTTAAACACATAACATGATACAAGTATACAACCAGTATTAATTCCTCGATATTGATGTTTTCGTTATCGAATCGAGCTAAGAATTAAAATGACAATGATGATGCGGTGGAGTTCCCAAAATCGCTAAAAATTAGCGTATTACCTGTTAGTGAAAAATTGAAAATGTGTTTGTTCTTCTTCTACGTTCAGTATTAAAGTTTATTGACACGATTTTTCCTTGAAATATCAAAATTGTAGAACAAAATAGACCCCACATTATAACACAGATTTTGCTATTACAATGATATGAACCCACTAAAAAAAGATTGCTATTCCATGTAAATATTTTTTGCCTTAAAATTCATAAGATCAGTCAGAAACAAAAAAGAAAAAGGGAAAAGGAGCAAACTCGGGATCAGAAACAGATTGTTTGTGGGGGGTTGGGAAAGTTCATACATAAAAATGAAGACCCAATTATTGAAACTTCATTTTTGAAGACTCATAATATACAATAAAAATAATACAATAATAATAATATTAAAACTTTATAAATTTAAGAAAAAAATTGTAATGGTAGGTGTGCTTTGAAAGTGGTCCGTTTCTGAGTTATATGTGCATGCTTTAGCCTACACTCTCCCCCTTATTCGATAAAGAAATTTCACCATTTTTGTTTGCCCAAGTTTCTGACCTCAAACTTTAATATATACCCCCCAAAAAGAAAAAAGGAATTAAATTTACAGATCAGCATAATTCAGCAGACAAATTTATTTTAGCTTACTCTTTTTCTTTTCTCTTTTCTATATTTTTATTTATAAATTTATAAACAAATACTACAATATAAGTTTCATATAAAATGTACATGTACTTCACCTGTTCTATTGAGAAGTACTCCTCTCATACACCAACTATAGAAAAAAGGGTGTTGGAATGAGAATCTCCCTTGGCTTGTTGTATGGACCAACTATCCATCATCCCGAAAATTCTACAATGATTACTGCCTAGTGTCTCACACGAGTTGATAACAACTTATCGGTAAATTGATCGAGTTACTTATTCTTAATCCGAAAGAAGTAAAAATGAAAATTTTGGAAGAGACAAAATTGAAATACCGAATTCCCCCCAAAACCTTTTAGACTCACACGTAATACGTAATATTCCATCCCTTATATTTCCCAATTTCATAATGCAAACAAATAGAGAAACCAACAAAAGAAGAACATTATTATTTACTATTGTGACATGTATCAAAAATAATAAAAATTAAAAAAGGGGGCCAAAATTAACAACTCACCAACAACAAACAAAACACGCTTAATAGTTAGTCCTCTTCTTTGATCATGCACCCTTCTTTTTGACTTATTTCGTGTATTCCTGCTTACGCTTCACGACATCATCTGCCCGAGATTTTTTTTTGTATTGGCTCCCCCTTTATTTTGCAGGAGAACGAATTCGACAGTAATAATGTCGGAATGACGACGAAAATGACTTCCACAATGCTCACGCTAGGCTGCAACAAATAGTACAAAACACGCTTTAATCCCGAAATGATTTAGAGTCGGCTAACATGAACTGGTATGTATCATATCGAAAACTCACCTCACTTGAAGAATGAATTTGATTGCGATTTCGACTCGACTCGTGTTGGGAAAAATGGGAGTACTCAAGTAATACGTTACGTATGATATAATTACAAATCACAAAATTTTAAAAAGAAGTGAGAGAGGGAGAGAAAGAAGGAATAATAAAAAGAGAGCTGAAAGAAGAGTGGAAATGAGTTGAAGCGGAGGTATTTAAATAGATGGAAATGACGGCGTTACTTAACGGGGATGTGGGCTGTATATTTTAATAAAGAAATTTTGGCCCAGGGGGTTTGATGACATATGGGCCAGGCCCATGGGTTAAATAAAGAAGGGACATATGGGCCCAGTTTTGTCTTCTATTTTTGAGGTGATCATTAGATTATTGTTAAAAATTAGTTAACTAATTACGTGTAGGACTAGGTTTTGACGTGTCATTGTGTGAGTGGATGGGATCACCTCCTGATGAGTGATCAAATTACGGCTTTTCTGAAGTTTTGTGTGATTAGTTTTTTGAGTTTTGACAAGTGACTGGAGAAACAACCATCCCATCATTCTTTTTTTTTTAATTTTAGGATTTGGAATTATATATCAAGTTGTGTTTTGTACGGAGTACTCCGTATATAGTTACCCTTACAACTTACAAGTCACAAGTGAAGGAATACGTGATATGTTTTGTTCTCATTTCGGTTTCAGTTTGGATTACATAAATCTCAGGTGCAAGTGTGCAACTATTATACGATAGATGAACGAAGAATTAACCAAGTTTCACTCGATGATGTTGACCGCCATTTCAAATCGTTGCTTTGGCTACCCGTCTTCACTTAAACTCTTCGTGGACAGTTATATATTATCGTTGTTCATCACTATGACCCCAATTACTTTTTTTTTACGTGGTCTTCTAAGATGATCATGTCTAGTGAAACATTCCCACTATTGATTTATTGAAGAAAGATTTGATCCAATTGATATTGTTACGATACAATAGTGTTCAACGATTGCACTGAATTTTAATTTTTGGTTTATGTTATTTTTAACAATTTACCAGGTGCATAATGGCTAAAGGTACAACATGGTTTTACAAACAAAGAAGTATTATTTACATATTGGAGTGGTGAATTTTAGCAATGGCAATCATTTGGGAATGGGTGTTTAGCTTCATGCGATCATAATCATGCCATTTGCTTTCCAAATTTATTATAATTAAGATATACCCCAGTCAGGTTGGGTGTATTAATAAGTCGGGTTCATATAACATTATATGTGGACCAACATTGACACCCGGTGAGATCGACGAAACAAAACTATAATATATCGACTTGAATTTATAAGGTCATGCAGCAATTTGGTGGGAGACAAGATAATGATTCAAAATCTTCATCAAAACTAAATTACATAATGTTATCCATATAATTAAATACAGTAAAACAATTCGTTCAGATTGAGGCACAAAACTACAAATAAAGTTTTAGAATTACATACTATCTTGTCTAGGCCAATTTAATTGGTGTACGATATAGGAATATACGGAGTATTAACAATGTCTTTATTTTCAATGTATTTTATATAAATCAGGTAAATCATATTATGAACCATAGCCAGAACGATGTTCAACGCTCGTTAAGTCTTTATGATGGGATGACACCCGCATAGGAAAAATGTGGTAATTTTAGGCTATGATCTCCACATTTAAATCACTTGTCCAAAAATTAATATTAATAATAATCAAACGAGAACACAATGCTTGCGATGAAGGATAGAACAAAATCAACCACTAGCTAGATGAATTAATGATTTATTGTCAGCTACAAATCAAACCTCCATAAGATAAACACCGAAATTTTGGTACCACCAAAGTTTTTAAACCTAATGAAATACATAATTTAGTGTAAGCATATACGTATAGAGGTAATTCGGTAAAATAAATATTAAAGACGGAATTATCTTTGATGGAGTGATAGTGTGATACGTACAAACTACAAAGTCCTCAGTGTGATTTAAGAAGGAAGAGTGACATAACACAACATAGCAAAATGTGTAAATCAGTTGTCAATTACACAAATAGTACTTACTTTTGTATTGAATCACACACACACAGAACAGAGGAGTTGCAGGGCTAAGGAAGATGTAATGTGTAACTGGGTGTACTGTGGTCGGTTTTTGTCTGCATATAAATCTAACTGGATTCTGTTTTATCCAATTCGTTTCTGGGTAAATGCTCTTTTGCCATTTATAGAACCTGCAACCCCCCCCCCTTGGCCCGTGCATGTACGACTAACTAGTGACTGTACGTTTGCTCGTGTGACTGCAATAACTATATTCATCAGGTCACTCAGCTCCCCTCGTCTTTTCAATTGGATTTGAGGCTCGGGGATTTTCGCTTGATAGTTTTGGTGTTACAAACTCCGCCACTTATTAGAATTGACCATAGTCGAGTTCCGCATCCCCTCCACTCGAACTGGACATTCAATTTGGTCATTTTTAGTCGGTTACATGCTCGACCTCTAGTCTTAGGGTTCGCTATATTAGCAGTTCCTACAAATCTACTCGTACAACTCATTCACAAGTGTCGTCACATTATCTAATAAGACAAGGAGTCTTCATTTGGGCGGTTGGGCCCATAATTCATTATTTGGGCTAGAAGGGATACACTTTGCTTCGTAAATGATGGATGAAATCTTGTACGGAGTATCATATATGCTCCCCTCCAAAATTCTACAATACAAATCTAAACACTCGATGTGAGAAATTTGCAATGCCTTAACAAATTGGAGGATTACTGAAAACGTGTTTGAATCTTAATCGGTACAAAAATCTCAATCCCATAACTCGATTACCAATAATTTAACTCTTAATTACACAAAAGGGAATACAATATGGCATGTATATATGCAGATCTAGACAACGTGAACCAAACGTTAACAATCGAAGAATTGGAACGGGTCAAGTTGCTTAGCTTCGGAGTACTCTATACGTTGCTTGGCAAAGCCAGCCCTAGTTCAAAGTACCCTAAACTGCACTGAGACAATTATAGGAGGCAAAACTTTACCTTTCTAAACACACAAACATCATATATATGGTCATCTCTCTTTATAGCAATAAAAAGCTTACTATATTATTCTTCTGATCTCCTGCCTCCTGGGCTTTTCCTCTTTAATAATTTTAACTCAGAATGTCTGTCTCAAAATAAAGCAAAGGAAGGAAGCAGAGCATCCTTTTTTTCACAAATTATGTAGAGAGAGCTCTGCTGGATTTGGATTTTAATTTGGATCGTCATGTTCAAACCAAAATGCCAAAGCCACTTGTAATTAACTTGTTCGAATATTAATCACTAAAGTTTACCTTCAACATACTTAGCATAAAAAGCCCCCCCACTTATACGATCTTATGAGCCAAGAAAAGCATAGTCCTTGCTCTGACTGAGAAAGTAAAGATAGCTGTTTATTATGCTTCTTAAGCAAACTTACATTTCACATTGCCTTGCTCTTTTTATTAACGGCATAGGTGGGATTGTTCTGTATTTATTGGCGGTTTTCAAATAATATTTTAAATGTGGGTTAAGTGACTATGTAACATTTGATTTAAGTTGGTTGATTCTCGATACGTCATGCGAAAAAGACAATTGGACAATGGGACACTGATGTATTACTCGCATCAAAAGCAATTACGCATCCTCAAAATAAGATCAGTGATCGATCTTGAGCCCAAGACTCATCGCATTAAGTCATTAACTAGCTACATAAGTCTAAATAAGATGATTAACTTTCTTTAATTTTGTTCTGGAAAAAAAAAAGAAAAAATAAAGGGTTTGAGCATAGTGCCAAAATCATACATCAAGAACTTTAACTGAACGTTAGGAATGTTTGGCTTTCATGGGAGCAAGAGCAACTAAGCAAAACCAATATGCAAAGTTTTAAAAAGGCGTTTAAACAAAAAGTGGAGTTTAGTTGATCACGTCTTAAAGTAATGCATCAAATTCTTGACCCTAAAGTATTCTCATTTAATTCGTTTTTTTTTTACTGTACGTTACCTATGTTGTACAAATTTACGTTTAAGTCATATCTTCGTCATGGAAAAATAGACCGTGTGTTGCCAATTGTAACTTTAAACTTGGCACGAATGTAATTTCCGTAAATAACATGTGTAGCAAAAAATAGTTAAATACTCATATTGTAGGACGAAATTAAACTTCAAGTCAATTGTAATGTCAGTCATTTCTAGGGAAGGAAATTTTCACCTGGTGGAAGAGGAGACCTTCAGACCTAAGTTATAGGCAATAAGAGGAAATGTGAGAAAACCGTTTGAGATCTTGGTGAATGGATTGATGCAAAGCCTTTGACAGCACACATGATATATCCGATCCGTACGTGTTATTCACTAACAAGAAAGGTTAAAAGCTGCAGCCAGTACAGTTGGTAAAAATATAAAATAACTGTGTGCCTCTGCTAACTTCAATTTAAAGCTTCCATGCTCCGATTGACTGAATCGATCAATGATCCATCTTTAATTTTTACTCCGGACATACCAAACTGGACTACTATATTGTCTTTAGTCTTTACATTTTACTACTATACCTTTAGCATGGGGCATATTCAGTTGATGAATCACGGAAAAAAGTTGGACCGAACAGAAATTTATTATGGAGTACAATTTATCTTAAACTAGGTTTATACGGAGTAGTTAGTTATTTTAATTTTAAAAGTTATAACCTTAGTTGGCTATCTTAAATTTCGATTTTAAAGTTTAAGACTCCTACTACGTACCTACAAGGCTACGATATTAATTTATGAGATTTGTGCCCCAAATGAGTTGTCCAATATTGTGGAGGGATGTTAGAAGACCTCTTGTGTAGTCATGTCATGTTATGTTATGTCATTGCACAAATTTTGACCAAAGACTCGAATGTCAATTGATCTACCCCCAATTATCGTAAGATTATCTAATCATAATACGGAATGAGAAGTTATAACTACGGATTACCATCTTTTTTCTCTTGAGTACATACGGAGTAGTTCTTCATTGAGTAGTAGACATGCACGTTTACACGATTAATAAAGTGCGAGTACATATTTTCCAAGAAAGAAAGATAATTTAGGCCCGTCATAAATTCATTTGAAAAGTTTAGCGTATAGACGAGTTAAAATTCAAATCAAACGTTAGCAATTTGCGCGAACATTGAATCGGAAGCGTGCAATTGAGAACAGAGAGGGTAAGGCCCAAACTCACATCTTATCCCGGCCCAACCCAACCTAGCAACAACCAAACTACTACCAAAGCATCTCATTTGAAATTCAAACTATATCTTCCGCTATACGATACAAATACACACTACCACCGTCAGATTCCCTTCACCTAACTAAACTCCCGCCATTCTTCTCCAATTCATCACTTTCTAGAGAGAGAAAGTGAGGAGAGAGAAAGATGAAGAGACAGGCAGCGAAGACAGAGAGGCGATCCGCTCGGAAGAAACCATCCGCCGCCGACTTCTTAGCGTCGCCACCAGAAGAGCCGCCGAAGTCTCCGGCCGACGACAACAACACTCCGAAATGCTTCAAGTTCAACATCAACTCCTCGCCGCCGGAGAACACGTCAGCACCTGGAAGCAACCGCCGGAAAACCGCTCCTGAGAAGGTGAATCCGCCGTCGCCTCGCCGTCCGGAGTCGGTGTCGTCGCTTGCAGAGCTGAAGGAGCTGACGGCGTCGCGGTTGGAGTCGATCAAGCGTCAGACGGAGAGGTCTCACTCTGATATTCTCAAGGAAATTGATTCTTTCAATTCTCGCCTTCACAAGCGCTTCAAGGTCCTCTTTCTCTCTCCTCTTTTTTTTGTGTGTGAAATTTGCGGATTTAGGTCGTATAATTTCTCCTAATTTTTGTGAAATTTGAGTATATTAATGTTGTGTTAATTACGATTGCTCGAGATTATGATGAATTTGCTCGTGTTGATTGTAAAATCTGTGAATCGTTGTTAAAAATGTGATTATTTGAAGTGCGATTTGTATTGTCAGTGATTGAGACTTGGTTTAGAAGCAAAATTGTTGAAATTAGAGGCCAAATCGTCTGAGATAGGTTGCGTGAATGATACGCGACTGAATAATTTTGATTGTTTTCGATATCGAGTGAAGTATGTGAGCGATTTTAGTCAATTTTTTGCGGTTGTGATTGGTTGTGCTCTTATGCATTGAGTTAGAGGAGAAATCGTTTAGCGAAGTGAGACGAAAGCAGGAATCGTCGGACTGCTTATTTCGAAAGTGTTAGGTTCTATGTACTACATTATGTGAATATCAAGTGTTTATGTGTGATTGAGAAGTTAGTTTGCAGCAAAAGGATACTGTCAACCTCATTGATTCAGATAAGATGTAGTGGTGTCATGATTTCTGTGTAAGATTTGGTTATTTAGCTGAGAATGTGAGGATTTTGTCGGTCGGCAAAGTCATCATACTATTGGGAGAAGTCAGTCTGCTGAATGTATACCTCTGTCGTGATGTACAAAAGTTGATTGTGTGCGAAATTTGTTTGTATTTACTGTTATATATGGTTCACTCATGACTCATGAGCTAGGGGCTGAATTATGGCTATATTAGCTCCGTTGGTTTGGATTTGAGGCTTCCTTGTTAAGTTTTGTGAATAAGGTTGCTCAGTTGGTTACTTGTGATTTTTTGTATGTTCTTTTTCGTTGAGCTATTAAAATGTGAGGCAAACTTATGATCAGCAGTGGTGAGTTCAAACTTCAAAGGTACTAATTCAGCTACGGTTAGCTGAATCATGTACTGAAACTATGCATTTGTGTTTTAACAACATATATGTCATGATTGATTGTGCCTCTGAGTTCATGATTTCGTATAAATCTGGACAAATTTTTTCTTCCTATTAATCCACTCAATATGAGCATGTTCAGCTGTCTTGTCATTCGTGTAGGTTTAGTTTTGTAAGGGACCGAATGTTGGTTTATTTTGGATCCAGTTTTGATGCAAACACAGGAAGATTTAGAGAACCGTAATGTTTCTTTTAATTGTCTTAAGAGGGTTGCTGAAGTGGTTCACAGTTTCAAGCATTGTTCATTGGGTAGGGTTTACACTATTTGTCTGTGAAATGTTGTATGATGCAACAGAGAACAGTGACGTGAGTGTCTTTTATACGAGCCTGAACTCGGACTGCAACATTTGTTCAAGTGTACTCATTGGTCACATACATGGATTCTGAGTTGTGAGTTGGTATGATGAATTGGTACATGGACTGTTAGATCCTTTTAACAGATAAGCAAGCTATTCAACCTGTGTCTGCGTGACAGCATGGCGTTTCAAAAATTGCTTTGCCGTTTTTTTGACTCAATATTGTAAGTTTTGAACACCTTTACAGTCTGCTGATTGCAGTTTTTTGCATATAGGATGTGGTAAAGATATTTATTGTACTAAGAATCCTTTAATCTTTTAAACTCACACTTTGAAGCTTTGCGTGAGTTGTATGTCGTAATTTTATGTGTACTGATGTTGAGATAGCGTTCTACCAATTTTGATGCGCTTCAATAGTCTAATGTTTGGATTATTGTCTTATTTGTAAAATCTTAACAGATTCAGACTCAAGCATGTCAAAAGCTGATGGATGAGAGTGACAAAGAATTCAAGAAGATGTTGGAGAGGATTAATGAGAGCTGCGAAGCAATGAAGGTAATACACTCTGCTGTTCAGTGGAAAGCGTGTTCTTACAGGTCTCAGTTAGTTATTCAGTGAGGGTGGTCTTAAGAGGATTAACCTGCAGGTATCTTTTGCTGAATTCCAGGTTGAAGCACAAACCACCCACTCCCGTGGTATGTCACCGATTTGTTTTATGCTTGATCTGGACTTTGAGAATTCTGTGATGCTACTTTAAACTGTATATATGTGCTGAAGAGTCCCCTGCTGACATAAAATTGATCTATGCCTTACTTGTTTGATGCAACTTGTCTATCTCATTTGCGCATAATTTGATGTTTGGGGTAGCTTTATTTGATTATTTCTCAGTGTCAGACTGATCTGCTGCCTGTCTGGGAGAACAAAAAACGTTTGCTGAACAATTCTACTACGATTTCAACTGTACCCTGTTTGGAAGGCTGGGGATATTAGAAATTGATCTTTAAACTGCAGAAGGCGAGTGACAGTAATAGCAGTTTGAATTTAATGGATCATAATTCAAGTAGATCATTTAGCTTGGTTCACTGTTTCTGGATATAGTAGTTATTTGCAATCTATTGGTCCTTGATGACTTGATTGTGTGTAAGGTAAGAGCAAAGTATCAAAGTAGTGGTGATTCTGGAACATGTCAACTGTCAAGTCAATCTGACAAGAGGCATTATATTCTTCCACTGCTTCTTATGTGAGAATGCGATGCCAGTTTGAATTTCGTGAACTTGAGCCACCGGCCATGGATCAAGCTTGATCTGTTGCCTGTGAGGGGAAATGCCTTTTCTTTTATGTGTTGCGTGTTTTAATATGGGGACTGGCTTTTGTTGTCGAACATAATCCTTCTCCACCAAACATACCCTTATTTCATCACCTGTTTCCTTACTTCTGGTACACCAGGCACGGGCAAACTGATTCAGAAGCAAAGCAAAAGCTGGTTTCACCTTTTTTTAGACAAGTACTGAATTTGAGTGTAGTAGTTTCTGTTAGCTTACATAAATATTGGGCTAAACTTCAAAACAATAACATATACACCGAAGAGGAGGTACAGCAATTTCCCAGATATGCTGATATTGTTTATTGTTCCTTCTTCTGAGTGTGTGCAGTGTGTAAAACATCCATTCCGGAGAAAGGACAGTATTTTGAGAATGCCATTGATGCTCTGCGCAACCGTTATGTGACTGCTTAAGTACTTTCCTGGTAAGTACTCCGTACAAGGTTCTCCCTTACATCTTTACTTCACCCAGACTGAGGTTCTGATTGCTGACTCGACCCTTTCCCCTGCATTTCTTTACTGTGTTTGTTTTCCTGTATTACCTGAAAGTATAAAACATTTATAGAACTATCAGTTCAATTTACACGAGAGCGAAAATGTGTTTTTGTCTCTCATACAGCTTGAACTCACCTTCACACCCCCATATTTCCTCATTTTTGTGCTTCACTATTGTGATCCTATGTTGTTTAGCTCTGGCCTTAATATGTATCTCAATTTGTTTCTGAATTCGGCGTGTCTGCTAAAATGTTTCAGGAGCAACTTTGCTGAAGTTCCCCGTCCTGTCAAGAAGAAAAATGGTGCTGAAGTTCAGATTATATAATGTCAGAATGATCAAGACTCTAGAGACAATATACTTCTAACTTGCATAGTACTCCGTATATACGACTAGATATGAGCTACGTTTTCTTATTTTGCAATATAAATACATATGTTAGGCTTTAATAAGCAGGTACGCAAAGAAAACATAGACATCGATCCTTCACCTATATGTTGTGCATTCGAATCGTTATATTCTTTATAGCGAGGTTAATTGTGCTATTATTTCCTGGTCCTAGGGAGCTTCCCTCTTTTAAGCTCAAACATATTTTTTTTTTGTTTTTTTTGGAAATTGACACGGTTAATTTGAAACATTAGAGTCGACTGATTCTAATACAAAAAACTTTTTTGGGCTGTGAGGACTCTTCATGCGTCCAAATAGTCACCCCTCCGACTTTGAGGTTGCCATAATGAGCCATAATGAGTGAGTGGCGTAGACCAGCAACTTATACGTTGAAATAATCGGATAAATTTTAGTACTCTATTTGGTATATTTTCACAATTGACATAACACTATGATCTGGATTATGCCGGAGAAATTCATAAAATATCAGTTTGAATTTGCCCTTTATAATGATTTTTAATATAATGTGTATCAGTATTAACTAGTTTATTAACCCGTGCAAAATTGCACGGGTTGTTATATGAATTTAATTATAACTCTATTTTATTACTCTTAATTAACGCAAAATATTAGAACTGTAAAAAAAAACTTAACCGACATGTTGTGACCCGTTGTTCAAGGTTAATAACCCATTTTTTATTCTGATCAAGTTCTGGCCATAAATAACTCAAACCCGTTCTGGCCAGTATTCTTTTGGGTTAAACTTGAGATGACCCGTTGTCCCAAATTTTCTATAATTAAGACGAAAAAAGACGTGTTTAATTTGGTATCATCTTACAAAAGTTATGTTTGATTAATGAAAACAATTTAGTAAGTATAGCAAATTTATTTCAATATTTATGTTTATGTACGAATTACAATTTTTGACCCGTGACCCGTTATTTTCGGGTCCCGTTTTTGTGAACTGTAATTCATATTAACCCCGACTACTTTTTGACACACTTTTTTTTAACTCTGCCCCACCCGTTGACCCGTATTTTGTGTTAAAACGAAACAAACGCAAGATGTGTTATTTCCTAATATATTGCGCCTATATATATTAAACTTCCTAAATTATCTCCAAAAATAAAATGATTTGATATGATTCAGATTATCTCGTCCAAAGTTGTTTTCGATCTAAATTATCTCCTAAAATCTCAAATCCTTTATATATAACTTTGTTAATAAAAGTATCAAAACAATTAGTTGCCTTGGTGGTTGAAGTGTTATAATTGTAACTCTGAGGTTACAGCTTCAAGTCTTCACAAGCTCATTTTTTATGTAGTCAAACTCATGCAGTAATGAGTAATAAGGAAAAACTAGTTTATTAGCCCGTGCAATTTTGCACGGGTTGTTATATAAACTTGGTTATAACTTTATTTTATTACTCATACTTAACGCAAAATGTTAGGACTGTAAAAAATTTAACCGACCAGATGTGACCCGTTGTTCAAGTTTTGTAGCCCATTTTTTATTCTGATCAAGTTCTGGCCATAAATAACTCGAATCCGTTTTGACCAGTATTCTTTTGGGTTAAACTTGAGATGACCCGTTGTCCCAATTTTTCTATAA
>JBBYHQ010250547.1:0-22829 GCA_038382645.1 Spergularia azorica
AATCCAGGTAGAGCATTTTCTATTTTTGATCCCTTTGTTAAGGGAGAATATATCATATACCATGCTTTATTCAAAGAATCCGCAAATGCTGTAAGATGATTCTTCAAGCCATCGGACTCCAAATCCTGCAGGAAATCATCAGCACCAGTCAGCAGGCGAAATAGAACTATCTAACCCTGCTTAAATAACCCAGGACACGACTACAGGGACACATATCAACTCAACCAAAATAAGAGCTCAAAGCTTGTCTTAAGGCAAAGCAAAATTAGTTTACCAGACAGCAATATCCACTAAACCACTCACCAATTACAATTAAAAAAGTCTAACCTATACAATTTTACACAACCTGAAAAGATGACGCAACAGTTATAAAAGACAAATATCCTCAAGCAGACATGAGGGACTTCTGCAGAGATTCATGAAAGATCTTCATGGACAAAAATCAATATACACAACACCTGTATCCCAATACACATTTTCAATGACAGCAGTTAATAAACCTGCTGAGCAATACAGACTAATAAACAGTACTTACCAAGACATTAAATGAAACAGCTCGATTCATGTGGTCAACTTTCATGGTGAGAAACGCGTGCTTCACCGCATCGACAGAGATCTTCTCAACAACAGAGAAATCAAAGAAAGGAACCATTCGCAATAAGCTTTCAATAGTCATCGTTTGGTAAACTTGAGAAGCCTGCAGTGGGCAAAGACAGATATCAACAACTACACCAGAAAGCAAAATTGAAATATGTGTATATGTTCACCAGCATAGGAGCAAAGGGATCATAATTAGTGGACCTGCTGAAGCAATCTCAACGTCGCTAGCTTTTCTAGAGCCGGAACATACTTTGAAAAATGCACCTCTGGCACAGAAGAAGCAGAAGCGAGTTTCCCACCAATATTGGAAATTTTGTTTAGCAAGGGCTGAGCTTTTAGACACAGATCCAGAGGTACAAATTCATGCTCCACAAGATGAAAAAGATCTTTCACTTCGGGAAGTACACAAGACATAACACCTTTTGAAACCTGGAGCCAGAAATTGACAGACGAAAAATTCATATTCAATACCCAAGTCTACAACTCAAATTTTCATAATATCCATCCTAACAAAAGCAAGTAATAGTTCCACTTACCAGGTCTAGCAAAAGTGCGGACCGCGAGAGCTGTCAAACATAAACAATACCCTATTAGTTTGGCAAGAAACAGATAAATTCTACACAAACCAATGAATGAGATTTGATTACCACTTCTCTGCTCTCAAGTTTAGGATCTAGATTGAAATTTATAAGGTTTGCCATCCTCATATTGCGTTCCTTTTCATTTTCAATCTCCAAATGAGATGCACCACGACTATGGTCGTAGGGAGGAACAGAAAGAGCAGCCAAAACCACTGATGAAGCTATAGTCTGCAAATCTTTTTGAGATAATTTCTTGTTGAACTTCTTCTGGAGCATGAAAAGCTTGAGCCAAGCATATGCATGATAAAGATGGCTTCCAGAAATCCAAAATATTTCAGTGAGCTTTGCATAATATACAACCAACAAGGAAGGCTTGGGAGTCTTCTTAACCATACACATCAAGCCATGTATATCTTCAATAGAACGAAATGCTTCCTGGTAAAAGGTATCACAAAGGCAAATAATTTAACAAGTAACAAGAAGAAATAACACGCAAGCACACAAAAGAACCTCAGCCTATGTTGCACTAAAACCTGAACATCAACATCATCAACTAACTCCTCACTTCCCCAACCATACGTCACCAAAACTGAGCCAATTAAATTGTGGGAGAAGGGAGCTTTAGGAAAAAGGTTCAAATAATCCATAATGGAATCCCATGGAGAGGAAACATTATTTTCTCTTTTGTGAATGATGAATATTATAACGACCTGAACTCTCAGTCGTAACCCAAAAAAATTCTAAGGAAACCATATTACACAAGGACAACCGACACCCATGTGGCATGATTACACCTAAACCTCAAAAGATATTCAGTCTCTAGGCAGGAAAGGGGGAATCGGACATATGTAGACTTCCGCAGAGATAGCATGAGACACTTTCAGATGACCGTCGACTATTTTACAAAGCACAAACCACACCCGGCATATTATGGCGTTTGACTACCAAAACATTTCAGAAACATACAAACGAGACAATTTAAGCACCAGCATGTACATTGAATAGTAACAAACCTGCCATAGTTCAAGATCAGTGGCTACTTTCAATTGCTCAAATCTTGTGTCAAGGTACAATTGCAAGCTTTCTGGAGCTGTTAGATCAGGCCTGTCTCGCTGATCTTTATATTTATTCAAGTTGGAGAGATGGTTCCTGATTATTTCACAAAGTCTCCGAAATTCGGTTGTACGTTTGTACTGCTTACAGAATTGAAACGTGCGGTGAGCTGTCATCTGTTGAACAAAGAAAATGGTATCATAAATCCATTATTCATACTCTCATTACCACTCAGCCAAGCTTGGCAGACTAAAGGAAAGAGAACAATAAATCATATCACGAGTCAGAAACAAATTGGTTGCACACTGAAGCAACAAAACACTGACAACCAACAAGGCTTTGTTCCATAACTGCAAGGCAAGAGTTAGAATTCTCTCTGCCCCCCCCCCATTAGAGGGGAAACAATGGGATAAAATCAGTCGAGGACACAAATGAGCCAGAGATATGAGATAAATTGCAGAAGCACAATTAAAAGGACGAAGAAAATCCAACACAGATACATGCATCACACATCACAAGCAGATCACCAACATAGACAGGCAGCACTATATTTAAAATACATCAGAAGAAGATAAATCCAACACCAACAGGCAGCATCACAATAGATATAATCATGTGAACAAGACTTACAGCGTAAAGACTCTCCAGCTTCGAGTTATTACGTAATATCTCCAAGACAGTCCTGTATGTCTCCCAGAGAAATTTGAACCAGGGGGTTACAACTTCACGGTCAGACCTGTCTTTCCCCTTCTCTCCACTAACGAAGCTTAGCATTAGATCCTCTGGCCGTTTATCTGCCTCTAGATCTTCGACATCCAGTGCATCTTCTAATGCTTGAGCTTGATTACGAGCAACCTCAGCTTTTTCAGTTGATAGGTGCATGAAATGCTTAATTACCTCTTCCAGAGAATTCACATTCACTTGTTGACACACAATGCGATACTGGATTAAACCGTCTTTCGCATACCTACCCTTCCTCATATCAACACAGAGTTCAATGTACTTGAACATGATCTTTTCCAATGGCTTCTGCCATGCCCTGTACCTTTTTGAAGTAATAATATCATGAAGAGCTTGCAGTGCATCTTGCTTCTGCCCAACATTAATAAGCTCTGCAACAGAAAATACCAAGGCTCAGGGCATGCAATTTTCCAAGATCCCGAATAAGAGAGTGAATAGACACACAAACTCCTCTGATAAAACTTGAAACTTTCCAGGTAACAAAGGAAAAAAACAGATATCTTAAGTCTGTTGCCGATAACAAACATTACTACAATAACTATTTAGTTCAAAAACTCAACAGAATTGAATCTAATATCATATTCAAATAGACCGATGGATTTTAAATAGGGAAAAAACATTCATCCGTTGGATTTATAACTTAGCGAACACTATCGTGACATAATGCCTTCAGTGTCATGCGGGGCCAATTGGACTAAATCGAAAAGGCCCCTTAAACCTTAACGCCTTCCTTATCCATGAGTTGAACATAGTTATCGCGGATACCCCCTCAGTAATTCTACATGGAAACACTGCATACATCTCTATACACCCTAATAATTATTCACTAGCTAATACAGCGTCGATAAATCACAGAACTCCAACCAAAGGCGTCATTGATAAGGCGTCATTGATAAGGCATCATTGAAAATAAAGTAGACAATCACGCAACGACGAGATAAACAAAGGCAACAACTAACAACATGAAATCATCATATTAACAATAACACAAGAAAGAAACAAAATTGCATCGTTTTCAACCTTCAGCACGCTTCAGGGCATTTTCCGGTTTCGCAAAAGTCGACATTCTGCATATAAACAACTCTGGGTCAATCCAATATAACATGTAATTACAAACAAAAGTGAAAAATCTGATCTTTTCCAATCTACGAACTAAAAATCATGAGAATTTTCAGATTATCTCTCTTAATTAGATCAATTCTAACTACAACTCTACGAATCTCCACATTCTATCAAATTAAACTTAATACAAATCCCAATTAACATAAATTAAACGACAAACTAGAAAACCCACAACACAATTAATAAAAAAATTAAGATTTAATCACATAATTAGAAAAAAGTTTGGAACTTTTAATTCATACGATTCAAATTTTTCTAATCTTATCATTCAATTGTTTCCCAATACAATTAATCTTCAACAAATTGAGTTTAAACAAAAAAATTACCAATTACAATGAATAGAAATCAGAGATTTGATCAAACAGGGGTAAGAGGGGGTTTAGGGATTACCTGGGCAGTTGTTAAATTGATTTGGGCGAAATTCGCTCGATCAATTTGGGGGTAAAATTGAGCGAAATCTCTTGGGAAGAGATATAGTAGTAGAAGTAGCTTAAAGATGAAGTTGAAGAAAATAAAAAGGAAAAAAGAGTAGCTGCAGCGGCTGTCTAGTGTGGCCGGTTTAGGGTTTTAGGTTTACAATTTTAATTCTTTTCGGTTTCCTTTTTTGGTTCGGAATCGGTTCTTTGTTTTTTGGAAATTTAATTCAGTAAAAATAACACGACGATAGACCGATAGTTGTATGTCACAAAATAAACTTGTTTGGCGAGTGGTATGAGAGTATGAGAGATTAGAGATGTGAATTTGATGTAGGAATAGGGACTATGTAAGAATGTCTTATTCATCGCCTATCTAAATATGTCAACCGATGCATATACCTACCCCAAAGTAAGATATAGTCATGTACTCATGCGGCATGTAGCTGCAAAATCATTATTGAGAGGGTAGTTTAGTCTTTTATAATTATGTTTAAGAGCAAAATTAACGTGTTCATAATGTAAACGTGGGGGTTTGTAAGAAATTAGTCCATACACGTCATATGAGTAAAAACTTGTAGCAGTTTACGTTTAATTTGCAATGTG
Organism: Spergularia azorica; assembly: GCA_038382645.1. Taxonomy (NCBI): domain Eukaryota; kingdom Viridiplantae; phylum Streptophyta; class Magnoliopsida; order Caryophyllales; family Caryophyllaceae; genus Spergularia; species Spergularia azorica. The sequence goes on from JBBYHQ010250547.1 coordinate 5,117, forward strand.
TATGATTATTGGAAGACCTCCTTTGGTTCCATGAGGATCCCATAGAGTTCGTATCTTCTAAAGTTGGTAATCATGCACCTACAATAAGTGATAACGGACCATTTGGCTTTGTAAGCTATATAAGAAATGGCATTTTTTTAATATATATAACTGCACCGCGAACAATTATGGGAACTTATTCACGTGGAAGTGATCATTTTAAGGCTCTGTTTCATATAATTTATGATTTGAATGAATCTCATTTAACTTGATTTGATATGAATTTGTTGGGGAAAAAAAAATCTAATTATTTTATGAATTAATAACAACAAATAGACTACATTCATTGATGGTCATTTTGATTATTCTAATCTGATCTATTTTGATTTGAATTAATCGTATTTGATTTCATTTGATTAGTGATTAAAATAATTTGATTTGAGTAATTGTTCTTCAAGTTAAACAAAGTTTGAAGCCCCTTATGATTCATCAATATAATTCTGATCCAATATGAATAAATATGAACTTATCTCATATGGTCTAACTCTAAGTGATACATTATGATTTTATTGAAACTTTTGTTGTATTTAGGCATATTAACAACAATAAATAAACTAGATCTACTGAAGGTTGTGATATATATGATCTAAATTAATGCGATTTGATTTAAATGAATTTGACGATCCAAACTTATTGGTTTTAAAGTGTATCGTTGACTGTTGTTTTTAAGCTAACAGTACACGTGGTATTCTATCTAATATGACTGAAGGATGAAATTTACACGAGTATTCTTTAGGTGCAATTTCCAAGTGGAACTGTTGTACACGTAAATGTACTACTCCGTACACAGCCATCACTGCTATACAATCAATGTATTGCAACTTTAAAAAATCCGTATCAATCTTTGAATGTGGTGACAGGTTTTTGTTTCAGGCTTTTAGCTATTCGTTACACATATATATTTGTCTGTAACTACTACATTAAATACCTTATTTTGGTAAGTTCTAACACAACAAATTAAAATTTCCATTCGATACAAACAAATAAATATGTTTGCTTATATAAATTTTCATCTAACGACAATGCTTTTGATTAACAAGCAAATGTTTCGATTTAATGTAATATTTTCACCGAAATAAGATCAGAACACTAAGCCATTAGGTATGGCAACTCTATTAGTACTAAAATACCATTCAAGAGAGACGGATTGACACACGTATCCTTCTATTCCCAAATCAAAATGTTAATACACATATTATATTTGTTTCCGACTTAAACTTTTCTTATTTCAAGTTAAAAACGCCGTACGGGCGTACACACTTTTATCTTTGTTTCAGGACATTTTTAGTACCTAAACCATATTCAATCCATAAATTTGTTAACGTAGTTCTAAAGACCATTACTACTCATTAAATTCATAGCACACATTATTTGGTACAAAATCATGTGTCCAAAAGAAGAAAAAACTAAATGCATGATCTCCTAATTCATTGCAACAAACCAAAGAGTCATATCACAATTGATTTTACTGTCAAAAATACATTGCATTTAAATTCAGATTTATCAGAAAATATACCCTCTTTTAATCTCTCACGTTTCTCACAAAACAAACAACAACCAATTTTTTCAAACCCACTTTCTTCACCACTTCCCCCATTCCCTGCACAAACTCCCTTGACTCTCTTCCCACTTTCTCTAATTTTACTTTGTTTTGTTGAGATTTTACGTTGTTTTTCGGGTGTTTTCGGTTTTTTTCGGGTTTATATATAAATATAAGCAGCAGGAAACATGGCAGAAAATTCCAACCAACAAACACCAAGAGTTGTCTCACATTCTCGTAGCATTTCTACCATTCCTAAACGTCATAACAACATCAGCTTCATGCCGAAGTTTCTGATCAAAACCCTCCAGAGGAAGAGGCAGCATCACAGGCAACGGTCTTTAACGTTTCCTGGAGGAATCAATGTTGACAACAACGACACGATTTCGAGTTCCAGTGACAAACATGAGAAGAAAGGAAAATACAAAAGGATTGACAAGCAAGCGAAAAGAACTAACCAACTGATGCAGCTTCTACCAAGTCCTAGAAATGTAGGCGCTCTCATGTCTGCTTTGTTTGGTAAAAATAAGAAATCGAGTGATCAGGAACAGCGTAAAGATCATAGGCCTCGTAGTTTGGTTAACGAATGTAGTAACAGTAATTCAGAAAGCGAAAAACCATTTTCGGATTTCCTGGCTGACAGTAAGCATGCTGAGAGTTCTGTCAAGGGGAAAGCAAAGAAAGAGGTCGGTCGAAGTGAGAAATTATCTGATCAATGTAAGCCTGCGATTGGTAATCCTGCGAAGCTTTCGCTGAAAGGAAGAAGTTTAGTTAGATTACGATCACTGAGCAAGACGGGGGGAAACATGCAAGTAAAAGCAGGGTTGAAGATTAGGGCAATTACAAGAATCAGGAGCAGGGAAAAGGAAGAGAAACGTTTCGAGCTCTGCAAGAAAAAGATCCTCATGGGGGGGAAGTGCAGGCCTCTCAATGGTAGCCTTCGCTACGACAAGCAAGGTGTTCTGGTACCCCAAGATCTGTAGCTGTATTCAAGCAATCGGTTAGGTTAATCTGATAGCTTTCCTTGTAAAATTATTGCACTTTCCGAGCAAGATTATTGATTTGTATTCGGGCAGTGAAATATTTTCATGTACTGCAAATCGATGTGCCAGTATTTCTGTTTTATCAACTCCAAGAACAAGAGCCAGTAACTAACCTGCAGCAGTGCAAAGAAGTCTTCTGAGTTGAAGACTTCAGAGTGAATTGCTGATCAGGCTGGTTTAACTGTAATCTGACAGCGTACAGAATACTAAATGCATACCAGAGAAATTTCACCTAAAAGAAAAATGAGACATCAAATTGCACAAGAATAAGTTTTCTATATCTTATTCTTCCTTGATAGCAACATTTTTTTCTGCACAATTTGTTCAGAAGCATACTGCATACATAATGATACTGACGAATGTGAGCGATACTGATTCTACAAGACATGAACCCATTTTCCTAAAAAATTGTCGAAGAACTTAACAGGTACACAAGTATCTAATCTCTCAAAGGTTTTAACCCAAGTGATGCACGCAATCTGTTTGCTTCAGCAATTTCAGGATCAGGATGGTCTGTCCCATCAGCCTTCCTCTCTTTCTTTCCTTTCTTCTTCTTTGCATCCTCGGGAGCACCACCATTTTCATCTCCATGCTTTCTGGGGCTCGGACTCCGGCCATGCCTCTTACTACGGTGGTCACCATCGCGGTTCTTGCGATCCCTACTCCTACTGCGGCTTCTTGAGCGGCGCCTACCACGATCCCTGTCACGCCTATCCCTGTCCCTACCACCTCTGTCCCTATCATAGCGATAGTCATCATCTCTTAAGCGATGATGATCCCGGTCACGATCTCGGTCCCTATCATAATCTCTGTCTCTGTCCCTATCATAGTCTCTGTCCCTATCTCTGTCTCGGCCTCGACCACGATCTCTATCATAGTCACGGTCATGGTCCCTGAAGATCAAAACGAAGAGAATGTCAACATGAGACGAATATACCCCCCCCCCCTCTTCCAACAACACAGGAAAAGAACAGGATTCAGTAATCAGTTGGGCCCTAGGTAGAAAAAAAATAAGATTCAGTAATATGTTAGGCCTTAGGCGCATAATTATGTAACAGTTCTCAGCAAGCTTTTATAAAAAGGTAAATAACAGTTGTCCTAATATTAGTAGTAAAGATGTACGACCCATCATACTTCTCAACTGCACACTGCCAGTGCAGAGAAACCTGGTTGGATCATCATATTTTCACTTTTGGAAGCTGCTCTATATCTCTCCATGGCAACAAATACCTGGAGAACATATAGCGATCTATCTATCTATCTATCTATGTGTCCATGTGCGCGTGTGTGATTTGTGTGTCATCTGATATAGATTGGCAAACAGCTTCCGCAACAGTGCATAATGAATAGTAGAGTAGACAAAGACATGGAAGAACAGTGCAAAATGAACAGTAGCATAGACAAAGACATGAAAGTGGCACCATAGGCTTTACTAAAACTAAATCGACATCTCCAACCAGCATCACGGCTTGATAGTCCAAACATGAGTGTTAAGTTCTCATTTACAAATAATGACTAAAATGACAAGTTGTTTCATGCAAGACGACAGGAGGAATGTAGATCCAAGCGCATGACCAGATGGGGTGACATAATACTAACATGAACTACGACCAGCAACCTAACGTCTTCAACAACATCTATCAAACAAAATACAATTGTCACAGGCTCATAGCGTATGAAGAGTTGAAGACATCTCATATACAAACCTGTCTCTGTGGCTATCACGTCTCCTATCTCTATCTCTCACGGGGCTTCTACCACGATAATCCTGTTGTTGAACAAGACATACACAGCCCAGTAAGAACAGATTAAAAAAAATAAACGCACTGGCAAAAGAAAATCCAAAGGTGGAGATGCGTTTCGAACCTTTTCATGTCCATCATCTATCTCCATCTCATCTTCTTCCTTTTCTTCCTCCTCAAAATCATCCTCAAGGGCACTTCTTCTGGGTTCCAATGTACCGATGTTTTCAAGATTCCATCTGTTTTCAAAAATAGCAGAGTTAAGCACAGTCTAAACAAGTCAAATGAGCTCTGAAAAAAAGAGATTTACCATATACTAGCTACAGTTGCAAAATATTTTAGCTTCAATAGAAAAAACAAAAATACAATGTGATATATTTGGCATACATTTACTATCATCTATATGCTTAACCCTAATGGAACGCCTGGGTTTTTGTGCCTTTTCAATTTTCATTGGGAAGTGTAATAAAACTGACTAATTTCTCCTCCATTAAATTTCGTTGCAGCTAGGAGTGAGAGTAAATTAGCAATCTATCTCAAACGGCAACATAAACATCATAGAGTTCAATGTCTTGCATACATTAAACCCAACGAAAAACCAACATAAGCCGTACAATAGACATATCCAAGATGACAGAACACTTACTAATCACAAAACACACATACAATTGATATAAATCCACTAATATATTAGGCCCGCACTTTACAGGGCATAGTAAGAGAGATAATTAGAATTTTGGCAGAAAGCGATTAAGTCATTAAGCAAGCCAAAAACACCAGACTCAGTCGGCGACAAGATTTATACCTTTTCTTGATGCGGGGCATTGCAAGGTCACAGGAGTAATCTTTAGTGAGCAGTTCATCAATAAACTCATCAACGTGCGTCAGCGAAAAATCTGTGGAATATCAAACAAGTTAGAATAGAATCATAGATGACATTTAAAAAGCAAAGAGAGAAAGGAAGAAAGTTATTGAATCGGACGGCTCACTTCCATCTTGCTTCTTCATCCGCAGCTTTCGATAGTCATTGTACAGTGGTTCTAGGTATAAGTAGATATCAGTATCTGTTCCAGTAAGCCGCAAGTAGAAGGCTCCGAGTATTCTCACATACCTACAATTCAATATGTCCTATCAACATAACACGAATCAAATAATATACAACATCATGCAAAAAAAAAGAAAAAAGCATACAGTTACAGAACTGACGAATTCCTCTATGGGAATACGAAGACGTGTTTTCTTACTTCGATCAACCCCAACCCCATCTTTCCTTTGCTAAGACGAGCGAGAATAGTCTATAGCCTTGAGCTATAGCATGATTTATAACGAACTACAAATGAACAATAATTTTCATCACTCACACTACCAAAACATAACAAACTACAATCCAAGGTTAACAATAACTTCATTTGAGCAAAGCTTCAATTAAATGCCCTAACAAAAGCACAGACTTCCACACACCTTACGGAAAAGTAGAACAAAGTTCCGATTGTGTATTATCACATTCCGGCCTAAATTCTACATGTGATATACAAGGCATCGACATCGTAACCTAAAATCAAAACTAGAGCTGATTCGACCGCATTTCAACTCCATCCGAACAACAACGGAAAAATTACCACCAACAACACTACCAAAGCTTCCTGAAGAAGCTCAACAATCGACATTACCTTCGACACAAAATAAGGCATCAATATTATAACCTAAAATCAAAACTAGAGCTGATTCGACCGCGTTACAAGTCCATCGGAACAAAAACCGGAAAAATCACCACCAACAACACTACCAAAGCTTCCTAAAAAAGCTCAACAATCGAAATTACTTCCTACACAAAATCACAACATAATCATAACTTTCTCCACAAAACTTCACCAATACGATTAATTTCTCATGTCAAATCACAACAAAAACTCATCAAAATCAACAAAAAAAAAGGCGATTAAATAAAAGAGAGAGAGAAAACATACTTATAATCTTCGTTTTTGATGAATTCGACGACGATATCTTTCTCAGGTTGAATCTGGAGCATCTTCATAACAAGGCACAAGAACGGCGTAGGTTTCCGATTGCCGCCGTAAGTGCCGCCGACGTGGTCGAGCTCCATAGCTTTGTCGACTAGGGTTTCCGCCGTCAGACCGAAGCATTGTTCCTTCCAGTAGATGTGCTGGTATATTTTAGAGCGCACAATCTTCTCCACCAAGTTTTGTGGATTCGTTCCCCTGATGTTCCTCGCTAACGGGTCCGTACGATTCGCCATTGTTGAGGCTGCTTTCGCTGAAGAACCCTAACTCTAACCCTAATTTTTGGGGGTGACCGACCACTGCAGTGGATTTTAATTTTTTTTTAGTCTCTCTCCTCTTTTTTTTTTGTAATGGGAAGGACGGCGGTGGATTGTTTGTGGTTCGACACGAGAGTCGGTTGGTTTGATGGATTATTTTACTCTAATATGGCGTCACACCGTGCAGTGTATAATACGTCTCGACTAAATTTATGAGTAGAGAATTTATATTTCTTTGGTATATTTGAAGCTATTTGTAAACTAAATGAAGGACCTATTTGACTAATGATTTTGGTGGAGTTGGTAGAATGCAGTGTTGAATAATACATGTAACAATTGAACGATTTATTTGATCAAAGTAACTCCGAGTATAGCTGGTCAAATTACAGCAAAATAAAATTGGGGAAAAAAGAATTGAATGGGAGGGAGTATGCCTCGGGTGTTCCAAATTCATGGGATTACAATCAAAGTTTCTCAGGTTGACAAAAAACACGGGAAATTGTTAAAAACCGTGAGTCCTAATTTTACCGATATGGAGGAAGTTGCTTATTTAGCCAGAGTTGATTGAGAATCCGGAATTCCGATGGAGTTATAATTCATATTCAACCAAACAAATCTAACTAACTTATATTTATGGCAAGTTCTAAGTACTAGGCACTGCAATCTCTGAGTGGCAAACCAAACAATCACTAGATACAGTATGTCTTAAAAAATAACTCGTCAAATAATCTACACTCTCTTTAAAACAGTGCACTTTCAAGTGGGCAAATAAAATTATTATCGACAATTTCTCCGTCGAAAAGTAGACCGGCCGGTATATAACAGATCCAAGCATATGCTCATTTCTTCTCTTACCTTTACGCGGAAAGGATGAAGGATTTGTAGCCAAAAATTGCAGGGTACAAACTACAAAGACCTGAAACCTCTTGTGTCTCATCCATCATAATCCATAATTTGGCAAATGCCATACACATGTGGGCCTCACATAGCCGTGTTTGCCAAAAATGGAGCTGCAAAATTCATTGCAGGAAAAAGGGCATCTGTGAAAATCATAATCTAGCAGAACAATCAATTTCATAGAACATCTGTAAAACTTCAGCCATTGTTCAGGCCACAAAGTTACTAATATACACTTTTCTAAATACAGAATTTTGGTACAATTCCAATTAGGACTACAGAACCAGATACAAGAATGCACCTCTCTAACATTTAACCTAAGACTCGTCTTCTCTCCTAGCTGCGAAAATATGATCCGAGGACCACAAACCCTAGGAGCCTACGCTGATGTAATGCACAGAATAAAGAATTTCACATTCCTGTACAAGATTTTCTTTAAGAGCCTTATCTCTGGATCTGATCAGGAGTGTGGCTGCTTGTGGCCGATGATGAGGCTGCTCGACCATTTATTACACCGTTATCAGCAGGTGGAGACACTCCCCACTTGCCTTCTGACTCTATGGGTTCTATTACTTTTACAGTTCCATCGTTCAACCCAACAGCGAATTGGAAGGGTTCCTGCGGATGGGCAGCTGCCACTAGTGGGTACACGGCTTGGCTCCTGTGACAGATATAGGGCAAAAGTTGGTTAGTAAAACGGAACAGAGCATCTACAATTGCAATCAATCCTCAAGAGAGCATGTTATGAATTGGACGGCCTATTCTACAGCGATTGAGATAGAGAGAGAGAGTTTCAATTTAAAAGAGTCAACTAAGTAGCAGCACTGGGAAATATCCAACAACTCACCCTTTCAATTGTGCCTGAGACAAGTACGCAGATGGGGCAATGCGACATCTAAGTTTCAAAGTTTCAGCATCAAAGACTCCAACGTTGCCATCACAAAAAGTTGCAAATATGATCATGCTGTTGCACGAGTATATTGCATAGGATATTGGAGCAGAAAGCGAATCTTGTGGAACCCACTGTTCCAGAAGCCCAAAAAGGATTAGAGAACTTGTAAATTTGTGAAGCCAAGACGCCCAAGTATATAGTAAAACAAGAGATCAAGATACCTGTCGAATGCATTCCATCTTAGAGGCATCATATATTGCGAGCTGAGTTTCATGGACCACTAGTAAACGCGTTAGGTCCGAGTGAAATTGAACTCTAGTATCACCACTGGCTGCCTTTCCAGCAGGAAGTTGTATCGTTACTGTCTTCCTCTTCTCCCAAGTGTCAATGCTCCAAACACAAAGCTGCAAAAAAGCTCCACTATAAGATACTAGTCTGTTCCACAAACTTTACAAAAAAAAAGGGGGGGGGGGAGGGACTCGAGTTCATATCTCTGGAGCAGCATCACATAAACACCCATTGATAAAAGGAACTGTATTCTTCTAGTACAGAATATCCACATGAAGCAGAAAATTACAGCCCTTGGCAAATCTGATATTTGGTTTTACACTAAAAAGACAATCTCCTTGTTCATGAACAAATGATTCATCTTCAAATTAAGAACAGAAGTAAAGAGCATAAAAATAAGCACTGAAATACAAGCCAGGAGCAGAGAAGAAAATAGCTTTGAAAGAGAAAGGACAGGGGAAAAAAACACTCCCAAAACACATAATGAGAAGCAAAGGAATATTCAGAGCCTACAGGTAACACAACCACCTATCAAGATCCAACAACTAAAGGGTTGTATTGAGGTGAAGACTCAAGTACGCGACCACCCTATCCCGTCAAAAACTGAAGGCAATATATTTTAACCATTTCACATTCCATGAAATAAGTTTTCAAGTGCATTACAAAAGAATTTTGATGACAAGTGAGCCTTACTTGGGCATCAGCACCAGATGACACGAGAATGTTAAGACTGGCTGAAAACGCCAAACCACTAATCCGCTTCACATGACCTTTTAATTTAGATTTCACCTGTGCAAGAATAAAGTTTCAGACAAAATTCAAGAAAATATGGTAGGAAGGTTGCAAAAAGTTCAGTATGAGAAATGCTTACCTCATCTACTCTGACATTATAAATATGAATTGTTGAGTCTTCCATACCAATGGCAATAATGTTGTTGTCCTGGGGATGGAATGCCAGATAGGTTGAGGCAGGTGGCGGAGACATGAATGTTGCCATAACCTGGAAATGCAAATCCAATTTTCATAAATGATAAACCTACCAGAAAGGAAAAGGTTAAGTTTCATACAACAATAAGAATAAATACCTTGAATGTCATCATGTTAAACAATGACACCTTTCCACCAGCAGCTGACATCACATAAGAGTCATTCTTTGAGAGTGCTATACACGGTACAGCTTCATCCAGGTTAACACCTGCGACATCATTGGTCATAAGAAGACCACTGTTTGGTTGCCAGTGCTGAGGAACAACACTAGCAGTGGCCTTTTGACACTCAACGGTTTAGTAAACCCTTCAATTTCAATCATCAAATTTCTTGGAAAATTTAAGTACAGTAAAGTCATCACCTTTCCTCCGGGATTTTGCTCATTTCTACTCCACTTCCATAATTTCTGGATACCATTGGAACCAAGTACCAAAACCCCAACACCATTATTGGTGTACAGTAGTCGGGCAACCTAGAGGTATGCAACATCAGAAAGTCAAAATGTGTACAGAGAGATAAAGAATTCATTGCTAGGTCTATACAACAAACCTTGCTAAAACTGTCTGAGCTTTCTGGTAAAGTCACAAGCCGGCACTGGACAGGCTCCATAATTTCAGACAATTGCCAAGGTTTGATTTTATTTTCAGGTGCATCGTCCACCACTCTAGCCTTTTCCATGCTTCTTGGAATGGTATCAACTCCATTCTGATAGAAAATGAGCAAAAGTTAGAAAATTTTAACACTTCTAACAATCTACCAGGATTCTAAATACCTAACCTAAACTAATAATAAATTTTAATCCCACCAGTAGTGGCATCAAATTTTGTTGACATAAACACGTGATCAAGGCTTCACGGAACCTTTTCAATGGTTTTTCGAAAGCGAGCATATAGATAAGCTTAACTAAAACTAAAATAACAGGCAGATGACTAAGTGTCACCTTATTAGCAGCAGCCTCAATCGGTGTTCTTAGCACTTCGAATGCAGGGGCTTCTACTGTTCTCAACGATCTAAGACCAACAGTATTTGCTAGTATTTTGATTCCATTATCCGCTGTGGAGACAGCAAGAAGGTTCCCTTCCTTATTGAACCTCAGGCGGGGAAGATTCTGAAATACAATGGATCAGACTAGTCAGATAGTGAAAAGGTAACCAACAGCTCTTATGTAACGTAAATTCTTAACCACCTTTTTCCTTTATCAAAGTGATATTTTCATACATCCACTAATTCAAGTACATACATACCGGAAGCCCTCCATCAGCATCTGTATGAGTCAGAATATTGACATTATCCATGTCCCAAAACTTTATCTGATGATCTTCCCCAACAGCCAGAAAATGATTTTGTGTCGAGTCAAATTGCACAACCCCATTTGATTTCCTCCTAAATCCAGTATATGTTCTCTTTATTGCCCCTTCACTCTCATTCCATTCAACCAGGTAAGATTCTCCCTCCTTGCTTGTTCCGCAAGAAAACAATCTGTAGAAGCAATGCAGTTAAATCCATAGTGCTTCAGAGCACAAATTTCCTTGTCTAATATTATAAATAAGGACAGCAATCTGATTCAAAAGTCATTTTGCCTTCCTCTCTTAACTTACCTACTACCATCAGCACTGTAAAGCATTGTAGTACACCAGTGTCCAGGAGCATCATAGTCTACTTTAGAGCCCGAATTATCATATAGCCAAGCCTTAATCTTCCCATCAAATGCAGTTGAAAAGATGAACTACATAAAACAAATCAAAAGAAAATGATTTCACTTCAGCAGGATAGTATCCAAAGCCCCGGGAAAAAAAATACCTAATGTCCTTAAACACAATGGATAATCAAACTAAAAATACAGAGAAACTGTTGACAAGGGACTAAGGGAGTATGTACCTGGATATTTTCCTTGTGATGAGGGCATACAGAGTACACAGGTGCTTCGTGACCTTCGAGATTGTAAAGTTTTCTCCCTGACAGATCCCATACCTGATTCCTTACAAACATTAATTAAAAGGGCATAGTATGCTAGAGTTCACATCTTGAAGTTCTTCTTTTGTTACCTTAATCAGCTTATCATCCCCACATGTTAGGATGCACAGTTGCTTGTTTGGGTATGCAAAAGCTAGATCGTTCACTCCACCAGCATGCGCATCAATCTGCAGGATAGGAAATAAAAAGTGAACTTGGTGTTCAATGTTCAACACTTCAACCTTCAAGACAAGCAGCACTTTGCGAACTCACCTCTAGCTGTTGTCGAAGATCATTGGGCCCAGAGTAAGCATACAAATGAATCAAGTGTTTTGTAAATGCAGCTCCTACAACAGATGATGAGTTATAAAGAGTACTCCACGACGAACAATGAAGAAATAGAAAAACAGCGAGCTATAAAACATGCATACCCACGTACGCTCCATCTGGACTCCATGCTACACGGCTCACTGATATTACATCTTTGACAAAGCCAGCCTGTAGAAAGCTCAGAATATTAGACTCCAGAGAGCATATGAGTTCTTCCTTTTTGTCCACCAATAAACCAGCATGCATGTCCTAAGTTTCTCCATATCCAAGACAACTTCAAGAAAGAGTTCTGAGCAGATAAATACCTGAAATTGCAAAGAACAGGAGGCCATGTCCCAGATCTTGAATGGCTTTGAAACTAATTTTTCCCGTAAGCTTACCTCCCAAAGCGTTATTTCAGCACTAGCCGAACCAACTAGTCAAAACATTAAAGTCACCATCAGACCTCAAATTGCTAGAATGATGGAACTGCTGAAAATTGTCCATGAAATAAGAATCATACCAATAAGAAGTGTTTGGTGAGATGGATGAAAATCCATGCTTGTCACAGCAGATCCCTGGTGCAAAGTGAAACCTACAGTTCTTGGAAGATCCTCCAGTGACCACGAAGGTTGGTGGCGGGGAGTAGGATATGTAACCTAGACACATGACCAAACAACCAAAGATGAGGAATAAGTGCATGGACAATCCACTCGTGCTATTCTACAGTTAAACAAATAACACAGCACATACCTCCTCAACAGATTGAGGACGCAAACGTTTCATCAGCTGTTCATGATCAGGATTTTGATAGTCAACCATTCCAAGAGTTGTTGGAGGTGTTCTCGGACGTTTAAGGATAGGGACTGGCCAAAGAAAGAGCACAAAGAACAAGAGCCAAAAATCAGAAGTCAAACCCACTAATTTGTAGCAGAAGTAGACTAATACCATCCCTTGCAGCCTCAGCAAAATGGAGATTACAAAATGAAAACTTACCACCCCTCATGTATTAATAATAATAATAATAATAATAATAATAATAATAATAAATAAAAAAAGAGCCAACTCTTCCTACGATATAAGCTTTAACACCGTGACTCGGGCTCAGGCCAACCTTGATTTGGAGGGACAGGAATGGAAGATGCAGTCACAACTGCTGCTTGAACAGAGGAGGATGCAGCCGCATTCGCCATCCAACCAGCCAAAGCATTAGCACTAGCAGCAGCGGCAGCAGGTTGAAAAGACTGTACAGGACATAGAAATTCATCAATCAGGAATATAGACAAGCAATAATAGTTACAACGCATCAACAAGACCTAAACCCAGCAGATATAATATGCCAACATACACCATGAGCTCCAAGCTGTGTATAAGTAGCAGGCTTGGCGACAGCAGCAACTGGAAGATTTACTGGTGGAGGGGCAACAGCACCATTTGGCGGCGTACACGAATGATCGGTGAACAAGGTCTTAATATCTGGGTTTGGCCTAGGATTCTTACAAAGCTGATGCTGCCAATTCAAACTGCAAAAAAAGGTTGATTGGCATACACAAACACGGCCATAAACATGGGGATGAGAAAGAAACAGGAAACATTTAACCAGAATAAGTAATCCGCAACTATTACCAGAGTCACAATCTAGCACTTTTACCTTTGATTGATTAGCGTACGCAATCTTGACGATCTCAAAGTAGGGAATACCAGTTTGTCACGGAAGAGTGGATTTGCTTCGATCAGCTTTTTAAGCTCTACCAGCATAATATTCCGAGCTGTTTTGGTGTCACCATATTTGGAAAGCTGCTCATTTTCCCTGCACATCCAGAAAATGGCCTGATTAACATGAAGCACTACTCGAGCATTCTCGAAACTTACTTGCATGGTCAACTACAAAGCCCTAGACAAGATATGCAAAGTACTAAGAAAATTTGAAAACAGCAAAAGGTCCTCATGAGACCCGATGGCACAGATGTCATGTCCAGCAGAACAAATAACCCACGGCTGCGGAAGAAAGCTAAGTCGGCCAGTTGACGAGACAGGAATCAGAAAATAATTAGAGGTGCATACCACAGTACAACACGAATATAGTCATAAGTCAGAACATGATCTAACATACATCACATGGTCGATGTTACACAAGAATAAAAAAAAACTATTTCTACCTTCCTAGACAGGCTGCACCACATTACACCAGGAAAAAAAATCCCAATGACTTCAATGAGGCTCTTACATAAGTTTTGAGTAACGTGTCGCCCAAACCATCCTAATAAATAGACCTTCTAAAGTATGGTCACTGGTTCAAATTGTACTAGTTTCCACTTGCAGTTATCCAACTACCCATCTTGTTCTGTTCACTGCACGGATAAAATATTCTTGCATATTGAAATTACCATATATAAGGTCGAGAAAACATACCTGAAGTTAGTTAGAGTCAAAAGCTGAGTGATTTCCTTGTACAAATCCTCGTTGAATGTCGAAAATACTTTCAAGTCACCAACGAGTATCTCGACAGCTTTTGACTTGTCGTGCCTAACAAAATAAAACAACCAACCCATTAACCATCCGTAATACCTGCACATAATCTCTCCAAAGGATACAATATCCAAAAGATACGAATCATACTTATCAAGCGCCTCAAGATACTTCTGTTTCCTGATTTCGAAAAATATCTTCATCGAGTATCTGTTGTCATCCACTTTTGTAAACCCAGACAAGTACTTTTCAACTTCATCCCACTCCCCTGCCTGAACTTTCTCCTCAAAGTACTTCATATTGAAGAAAAACCCTGATTCTTGCTCCAACCTATCCAACAACAAAAACATCATAATTATTACTACATCCACACACATAAAATATTCCATATTTACCACATTTCGCAATCACAATCAAATCACCATGATTCTCATACAAAACACCATATCATACATCCTCAAAAGTTCGAAACTTCACGGCTCCTCAACCCCCATTTCATCCCCATATAACCGAAACACGAAATTCAACATCCTCAAATAAAACAAACTTACAACATTCATTTCTCAACAACCCATTATACATTTACCAAATTCACAATCAAACCATCATGTTTCTCATACAACCCAACATCATACATCATCAAAACTCGAAACTTTCCCGACTCCTCAACCACCATTTCACCCCCATATAACCAAAACACGAAAGTCGACATCGTCAAATAAAACAAACATACAACATTAATTTCTCAACCAATTATACATTTACCAAATTCACAATCTCAATCAAACCATCATGTTTCTCATACAACACAACACCATACATCCTCAAAACTCTAAACTTTCCCGGCTCCTCAACCCCAATTTCACCCCCATATACCCGAAACACGAAATTCGACATCCTCACTGAAAACAAACTAACAACATTCGCTATTCAACCAATTATATACATTCACCACATTCACAATCAAATCATCACATTTCTCACACCATGCATTGAAATAACTTCTACACAACAATTCCCACATTCATTTTTCAACCAATTCTTACTTTTTTTTTCTTATATAAACTACTTTCACCTAAAACAACACGAAACTTAAGCCACACACCACACCATCACAAAGTAACACAGATAAGATTACCAATTAATAAAATTAATTTACTCAATCAAAAAAACTATAATCACAACTAACCAATCACAATTAAACACGAAACCCAGTCATACAAATCCAAACCACTTAACTTCAACGTCTACTAAACCCTCATCTACTCAACACAACAAACAACAATAAAAATAAAAAAATAAAATAAAAATCAACAAAAATAAAATTCCCATGTCCAATCAAATCACAACAACGTTAATTAATCCAAACAAAAAAAATAAAACTTGTCCGACAAAATAAAAAATGAAAAAAAAAATATTCCAAAAAAAAAAAAAAAGAGGAGAGAGAAAATGAGGGAATACCTGTGAACAGACTCTTTAAACTTCTCCTCTTCGAGAAATTGAAGTATGAGAAACACCAACTCTCTGCTTAAAGACGACATTTTCTGGGTACCCCCCAAATAATCCAGCACAACTTTATTACAATTAAACCCCAGATCAAATCCCCAAATTAATACTAAAAATTACCAGAAATAAAACAGAACCCTTAAACCATAAATCTAGCAAAAAAGGGGGATTTTTGCACAAAACGGGTAAAAAAGAATTAGGAGAGAGAGAGAGAGAGAAAGGAGCACAAAGTTCGAGACTTTCTAGGGTTTCTTGAAAGCGTGATAAGGAAGGAAGAGAGAGAGAGGGGGGGGGAGGAGAGGAGGCTGCAGAAAAATTGAATGAGAAAAAAAAGAAAAGAGGAGAGAGAAAATGAGGAAGAAGATAAAGGTGGAGGTGGTGGTGGTGGATGTGTGATTTGTGTGTGTGAGAGAAGCAAGTGCTCCTTTTATATTGTTGGAGAAGTTTTTTTATGGAATGAAAGGGTTGATTTGATAAGTGGGTGTGCTTATATGATAAGGTGATAAGTGGAGGGGTGATAGGTGCGAAAGGTTATCGTTGCGTGTGATGTTAGAAAGAGAGCATATTTTACGGATTCGAAACCAGACGTTTAAATAGAGTTGAATATTCGTACTTGACGTCCAGCGTTAGTTTTGTGGGTTTTTTTGAGTTTGTTTGACTCCTTTTGTTTATCGGGACTCTAATAATAAGGAGATGGCGTTGGGGTGTGTGGTGTGGCTTGGCTTCTCTTTTACGTTTTTAACTTGTCGTGAGTTATCGAGTGTGTGTGATTTTCTCGCGCATTTGTTAGTCGATAGGAATTAGGACTGGTCTAGGTTGTCTTCAACGGTCGTTATCTTACTTGGTCCCGGTACCGTTCAATTTGAAAACGACGAGTTTAGTTCAGATCAGATTTAATTAATTAATTAAAGTTTGATTTCAGCAATATTTTATAATTAGTAATAATAAGAAAAGAAAAATCAGTAGAGTTTCTAACCCCAAATATTAGCTTGGGTTGTCTCATCTTGTAGTTATTCGGCGTATCAGTGAGATTTTATTTGATGCAAAGTTCAATTTGACATGATATGGATAAGGCCATATGCGATATTCTACTTGAAAAATAGTGAATCGGATCGAATCATTTGAATTAGACCTGATCAATTGAGATTTTGGGTATTATAGGGTAGGCTGTCTGGGAGATTTTGAGTGATATATTCGGAATATGTTCGAAGTAGGTAACTAGATCAAAATGAGAACAAATGAGAAAAAAAATGGAGGACGGGAATTTTATTTATTTGATATAGAATTAAATTGCTACAAATGTTAGTAGTATCATTTATGATCACGATATTGTAACAATCAATTAAAATACAGATGATTGTGAGTGGAACACAATGACCCAAAGGTTGCGGTGTTCGTAGTTCATATACAATACTACACGTGTTGTCTGAGTTCTTAAGAGGTGTATTGTAATGTACGTCCAAACTCCAAATTGCTGACACATTCGTTCAAGTTCGATTTCTTCTTGAGATAGTTTTATACTTTATGTTACTAAAACATCGTATGTAATAATAAATAAATAAAAGTCATTTCTTACTAGTCTCGATATAATTTGGGGCTCGAATCGACGTCGTATATATACCTCCTACTATAGAGTTGAGGCATGTGTCCCTATCTATGTTGCTTCGACACGGCATTATGGGCGCCATACCCCGGTCGACACGACCCGACACGGATCCGGGTATGGAATCCGTACCGGATCCTGCTGTGGAATACTGGACACGGCTGCCT
>JBBYHQ010251184.1:0-22803 GCA_038382645.1 Spergularia azorica
TTGCTGTCAGATTATGGTGCAGGAAATCATGGGTGTTCTTCCATTGTTTGTGTTCTTGAGTCTGGGAGTGTGGAAAATTCCAGGGAGATTGGTGGTGTTGGTGTTGGGGTTGATAATAATAATGCTAGGGTTTCGGTTTCGGTTTCAGGTTCGAATCCCCATCTGGGTTCTCAAAGTGAGGTTGAATTCGGGTCGAGTCGAGTCGAGTTTCCGAGGAAATCATGTGAGTGTCACAATAATAATATTGGGTTTGATTCTGAGAAGCATGAGGAAAAGGAAAAGATTGTTACTGTGAAATTGGGTAAATTTAGAAATGTTGATGTTGGTGAAGGAACTAGTGAAAATAATATTAACATTACTACTAATAATCATAGTAATAATAATAATAATAATAATAATAATGTTAGTGGTGGAAATAATGATTTGGGATCAAGAAGATGTTTCTCAATGGGTTCATTTGCATATGTATTAGATGAAGCTTCTTCATTACAAGTTCCAATTAGAAACACACCAATGAAGAAACAAACAAGTAAAAAGCCTAGCTTACCCTTGAAGCCAGGGTATAGAGCAGCAATGTCAGAGTATGGGAGTGACTCCCGGAGAGAATTCAATGGAATTGAAGCCTTTCGCGCTATTGGTAACGTGAATGAGAAGTCGCATTCGCAAAGGATTATTGCGAATGCGAACGAGAGGAGCAAAGGAAGGGAAAAGGAAAGGGAAAGCTTTTCGATATCGAAAATTTGGGCAAGGAACAAGAAAGGGAATAATGAATATGAATCATCAAGAAGAACAAATTCAGAGTTTGAAGTTGATGTGAGTGAGTTAGGAGGTGGTGATGAGGAAACACAAAGTTGTTATAGTGTTGATTCACTTGCATTCCCAAGTACAACTTCAACAGCTTCAACTACAAGGAGAACTCTGCTTTGGCTTATGGGGAGGCAGAACAAGATTGTTCATAATCATTCCTCTTCTATCTCATCAAATGTCTAGGATCCACACTTTTTTTTTACTAGGTAAATTATTACTATCTCTTAATCTTTTTTTTTTTTTACTTAGATTTTGTACAAGAAAGATGGGTAATTTTTTTTTTTTTTAATTTAATTATTTTCATGTTAGAAAAAGAAAGAAATTTGAGTAGCATGCCATAGATAATGAACTTAATTTGGTGTGATACAGAATACAGAATTTTTTTTGCATGTGATTGCAATGTACTTTTAGTCAAGGAATAGACTTGGAATGTTCAAATTTAGTTTTACCATATTCATGTCCGTTCCTTTTTATTTTTACGGAATTATAATAAGACGCGTTCTTAGAGCCTTCCTGCAACATACTCCGTAGGAAACAAAGTGATCCGAACATAAGGGGGTCTAAATGTTGTTCGCCAAGCTCCTAATCCCATCGGAATTGAACAATAGTCTCTCTTTATCGGAATTTATCCGACAATTTGTGTCAATTTGTTATGTTTCTGCCCTGTCTTCGTGAGTACTTAACTACTGACAAGAGTTGGTAGTGAATGAGAAGTGGTAAAAAAAACTTTTTTTTTTTTTTTGTTAGGGAGACGGTCGAAGGTTGCTCCATGTGGATTACACATTTTGCGGGGATTGAGGTAGAATTTGTAAATGTCATAGTACTTTGGATCTAGGAATCGTAAAAACTAATCAAAGACTAGCTACTAAAAATTCTTTATGAAATGGATAGACGGATAGTAGACGTTACGCAAGTTGCTACAATTTTCATATGAACTCATCTCATACGGATATGTGACAATGTGACATCCATGCTCCACACAATTTCGTACTTACGGAAAAATTGGTAGGAGATTATAATTCCTAGCAGCGAAGTACTGAAGTAGATATACCCGATTTTGTGGAGTTGCAATTGTTTTTATGCGAAACCTCTAGGTATATACTCCGTAGGAGTATTATAGAAATCGTTGAACAATTACCTCAAATCATTGAGCATGTTCTTGAGGGTGAACCCGTTGGAGTTATAGTATTAGTATTGTCCAAAGGGATGAAGGATTGGCAATCCCGAAAGTATTCTATTCACGGTTAATTCTCGTAAAATTATGTAAGGTTTTGAACTCGACTATACTAAATACTATTATTTTATTCTCTAGAGATTCTAGCTAGTAAATTTATTGGTTATGCACTTTATTCCTACACATGTGAACTCTTTTTGATAATCCGATATTGGTCTTTCAAATGAGGAAAAAGAACATCAAAAGCATACGGGAAAAACAGTCCAAATTGTTCTTCAGATTGTAGTTCAATCACATTGAATGGTATGTATAAGGGGGGTGTTTCTGGTTAAAAATTCATGATTTGGGCCCCTATTAAGATGCTTAATAAATACTCCGTAGTATTTTTACGTGTAATGTATATTGCATCACTGGCCCAAAGCATTGAAGTTCAATGAAGTGCCCCTCAATACTAATATTTCAATGAATTTGACATGAAAATGAACTTGTTTCCAAACATTTTCCGTCAATCAATTCAAAACTCAACCGAAAATTTGTAGACTTACACGCGTTCTTTTCGCTTTAACATTCTATTTCCTAACTACTCATGTACTCTCTTGACAACAATCTTATGTAAGCTTTTGTGGTTCGTATCCTATCTTTTTGTCGTATGAGTTAACCTCGAATATGTTATTAGGTTAGGAGGTAGTTATAGTGGCTTTTCGCAATCTGGGATGATCATTTCAATGGAACGATTAGAATGGAGTCAATGGACTACCTATGCATGGACATTAATGAACTTTTAACTTTACTACTAAATCAAAATCGAAGATTACGTCCTAACTACAACAATCGTCCTTAATCAAATGATTAAACAAACTAATCGGTCGAGGGAAGCTTATAGAGCAATATGAGTGACTAAGTGTGGTGATTAATCAAGATCAAATGTAAAGATTCTAGTGAAGCAAGCATACAAGGCACAATCTGATCATTTTGGGGTGATTGAAGAGAAAGGGAACTAAAAACATTAATGCATTGGAATCATTGTCCAGCCTACAGCCTGTTGCCTTCAATAACATTACTCAACTGGATCTTCTTTTCCCATTTATACTTTTATTTATTTTTGTATTTTGTATACTAAATTACTAATTTTATCTGCAAAAAATTAAAGTATTTAATGTCTAATTCAATTTGGTTCACAAAGCAGTTGATATGAGCTTTGTTTATATGATTATGACGTGACATAAGACTATATTTCATTTCTCTTTTAATTGAGTTTATAATTTTTCAAGTGAAATTCATTTGTTTTCATGAATGCATTGATTTCAATTTTGTTCAATGAATCGTTAGTTTTAATGTCCAATGGTAGTTGCACTATTCGTTGTGCATCGCAATTAGTCAATTACAATTAGCTTAGAAGGAATGTACACTATTGTACAGGGTGATACTCATTTTCGGTAAAAATAATCATTCATGTGTTTTCTATCAATCGACGTAATAGTTATTTCAAGGAATCATTGATTTCGAAACTTCAAGTGGGCCGTTAGTTGAAGAGTCTAATGGTAGCCGCATTAGCCGTTGTGCAGTGCAAATGTGCAATCACCCACACCAATGTTCTATAGATGGGTTGAGTTTATGTCAGCGTGACTAAATTGAGCGGTAGACATTTTCAGTAACAGTATTGTCCAGTCCATATCGATCTACTCCTAATTCGTTGTACTAGTTTCACCCGACTCAAATATAGATTGAAATAGACCAAAGAGTGAAAAGATAACATAAATTACTTCATTGTCAAGCTGTCCAGGGATTTGGGACCATTGAGAGTTGCCGATGCAGAGGGAAATTCTAGGCTCAGTGCTATTTTTGGACTGCTAGAGAATTTAACAAACTTGTAACAATACATTCTAAAGTAGACTAGTAGTCCAACAAAAATGGGCTGAATGAGACTTTTGAGTCCAATTCAGTATAGCAGTCAATTGGACATCACATGGCCCGGCCCACGTAACAGCCCAAGGCCCTTCTACTTTTCGAGGGGGTGAAAATTGGGCCGGGTAGAGGTAGCGATGTGAAAGACAACTTTTGAGAGAGAAGCTCAAGTAAAGACTACGAGTAGACGAGTAATCTTCTACTACATGGCTCTACCGTAGTTCCGTCGACGGTCTAAGAACTACTTGTACAGTTGTACTAAACTACTAACGTACATATCGTCATATCGAGCATTTCATCGTATTTGTATTGGTCAGAAACAGATTTTAAAAATTAGGTTTTATTACATATCCGTTTGTGAGATTGTGACACTGACACGATATTACATTACATATGGTACGTGATACACTGATAGTTTGTTATTGGCTCAAAACCAATTGGTAGCTTCCTTATTACACTTCAGCTTCATACATCCGGCCCATTTATTATCAAACCATAAGAAAATGTAGTAATAATCTATAAGTTGCCGGTCAACTCAACTACTAGCTTAAGTTCTTCAAGCCCTGCAATATCAAATTCAAATTAAATTTGATCAATTCGACGCAATTAGAGTTAAAATTATTTACGGTATTAGTGAGACTTACGGGGTGTAGTTGATGTTGATTCTGCCCTCGTTAGGGTCAGCGATAACGTTGAAGGCTTCTTGTGAAAGATCAAACCCATTTGCGGAGCAACCAGGGCAAAGGTCCACCACCTTGACGGTCACGCTACCGCCACGACACGGCTGTGCAACCCCTTGATTGGTGCCACTGGTGCAAGTGACAGTGTACATTTGACCGCAAGCTGCCTTATTTTGGAATATGTCTGCACTTACGGCTGCTATCATCGTACCCTGATCCTCAAAACCGTAGCATGATGATGCTGAAAAAGAAAATAAAAAATAATTAATAAACATTAGTTTTTTACTTTTAACAAGCATATAATTTCTGCGCATGTAGTGATTTTTACGCTACCAAAATATTTAAACGATAATACAATAGTATTTTTCGCGTAACACACAACTATAGATCTAATACTTACGGACGTATGTTGTGTAGAATGTGGCTTGTCCTGCTGTACCAAATGCTACAGTAGCAACAGATGCGAAAACCGCGACAATCATCAATGAACGCATCATGAGGGCTGCCATCTTTGATTTTTCTAGCTTTATTAATTTTCGAATATTATTATTAGAAAATATTGGAGAAAATTAGAACTAAAAATGGGATCGATATCAACTTTTTGATGCATGAAGAAGATAGAGTAAACCTATTATTTATAATAGAAAAAATTGTCCAGAAGGCGTTTTCGTTTCAGAATTCTTTCATTAGAATTGTCAAAATTAGGCCAAGATCAGAGTAGTATACTACAATAATGTTGAAAAATCTGCTGATAGAGTTTTGAAAAGAAAATGCCTTCTAGATTTCTTATATTATTACACGCAAGAAAATTCTTGTTCAAAGTTCAAAACTTACTGTGATCGATGATCATTAATTATGCACAATGCACCCATAGCTTACATTTGACGTTACCATGCTTACCACATACTACCCTTTAATTTTTACACGAATGCTTGAGGCCGCTACCATGCAACATGGTGTTCAAACTCGTTGATATATAATAATAATAAAAGTAATGCAACAATTAAGCAAAGTAGGTGATCGACTACGATTGCGATGGATCGTATTGGAAATTTTGGGAGGACGAAACCTCATTGTATGGTGGAGGGTATAAATGTTTAGTTTAATATAATCTTTTCTAAACTTACTAAAATGGAATTTAAAGGAATAAAATTCGTCAATATTAAAGGAATGAATTATCTGGTGATTTTCGTAAATTAAACCGAGCAGATTATTGAAATTGAGTTATGGTATAGGCCTTTGCCTTTAGAGTTTAAATGACATAGATGTATACGGAGTATATGCGCGCTTCTACTAAAGTAGTATATTCATACATCAGTATATTTATCACGACATAACTTGCTAGCTAGAGGGAAGCCAATACGCCGGGTAATTGTTTCTGTTGGCGCTTCCTGAACATGCCTTCTTTAATTTAGATCCTGCAATTGATATGTTTTAATATTAGATTGTGTATCAGTGTACACGTACAATAATCTCGTAAGAGACGTAGATGGAGACAATTTCTCAATAAATTACTACAGTACGTAGTATAAGTTAAAATTATTTTAATAAGGAAAAACATCAAAATAGACACTGAAATAGTCAAAGTACATTATAAATACATAATTACGTATCATACCGGTATTATATAAAATAGGTCACTAATAATGGATAGCTAAAGTTCTTTAATTTATATGATGTCACTAACACTTGACATGAGTACATACACGACAATTTAAATGTCAAATTTTGATAGTCTCGGTTTCTTTTGTTAAAGCATACTTTATAAAATTAATACGGTTCAAACAAATTAATTTTTATGTTAAGCAATTTATATATGGCAGAAATGCAATACTATCGATTTCGCAAGGGCGATGATTTTGCCAATACGGATATTACTAATGCCAAGACAAAACGTGTCTAATGGAAGTAAAATCGACTTTTTTTTTTATATGGAAATCTATCTCGTATAGTTGCTTTAGCGTAGAATATTTAATATTCACCCTTTCGCGAATATAACAGATCAAAGAATGTACGAGTATAATAACGTATGACTTACTGTTGGTAATCGATTTTGATGACCCCGGCAACAGGATTGGCGATGCTCGAAAAAGCTTCTTTGGAAAGATCGATAGTTCCGCCACAACCAGGGCAATGATCTACAATCTTCACGGTTACGGTCTTTCCTTCGTTGCACGGGTGTGGAAACGGATTGGTCGGTCCAGTGCACGTAACCTTAAACATTGTCCCGCAAATTTTTCCTCCGTTCCATAACGAGTCACTGGCTGCTGCGATCATGGTTCCTTCTGGGGTATTCCCATAGCACGCCGATGCTGTTTACGACAAAACAAACACAAATAAATTAAAGAGTCAAGGAGATCATAAAGTTGTTATTCATAATTAATCTTGATCGAGTGGAATCGATCTATAATGTACAAACCTCCAACGACAACGTTTATCACACTTTAAAATAATTCTTCGCTCGCAAATATTATTTATCCAAACATTTTGTAAGGTAATAATTAGTTCAGAGCGAGATGAAGCAATAAACAATTTACAATTAAAATATGAGAATAACGACCGTGTAAGGATCTTTACGACGCATGTTAATTATTCCATGCATGTTTTTAGTATGGTTATATATTGATTTGATGAAACAAATAGCGAGCTCAAGAAATTGTAACAAACATGTACAGAGTACTAGAAATCCAAAAATGATGAGTGTTACATTGTCGGGCCATATAAAACATGTATACTTACGAACATATGAGTTGTAAAAGGTGGCAGTTCCGGGGACTGCAACTGCATTCGAGGCTAGACAAGCAATTGTTGCTAGCAAGGCAACCAAATAAGCACACATCTTCGACATATTTTCTAGACTGATTACTTTTGATTTAAGTTTTCCTATGAAATTGTTGATTATTGGGTTTGTTTATATACCCTCTTTGCTGAAATACTACTTGTAGTAATAGAGTAATCAGCATTCAACAATGTAAATCTTAGGAAATAAATTGAACAATATGGTACATTTAGTAAAAAAATCACACGAATCATGTGTTCAGAGCATTAGGCCTGAATAATCATGTCACAAATTCATAATTACTAACATTAGAAGATCACCAATCTGTTTGGATATTTGGGCACAAAAATGTAATATCAACTATGCATTCAATGCAGATGTTCAACTTATAAATTTTTTTTAAGTAGTAAATCAACAGATATCATTTGTTGTTAATATGAAAAAAAAAAAAAAAAGAATCTATGTCTTGACCAAATTTTCACCCATAAACAAAATCACATGAGATTTTACTTTTTAGATGTGACTTCATTTTTCTGATTGGTTTGATTTGAACTGAAATGATCAAATTTAATGTGAATTGATTTGATCCGAACTGATTGATTTGATTTGAATGAAATTGATCTGATTTGAATTGAACATATTTGATTTGTTATTGATTTACTGTTTTTTTTTTTTTAAGTTGAATTAAACGTGACCTAACAAGTTTGTGAAAGAATGAAATAAGAGACCACCACCACCACAAGCGGAAGGTCGAACGTCTAAAATTCAATTCATGAGATAGATGAAACATATACAACACTCTCAAGTCTTAACAGTATATACTCTTGGAGTAAAAAATACAAGCACGAGTCCTTGGTTATCAAAGAAAATCACTCCGGTACACCATATATCCTGAGTTTCCGACACCCCAAGGGTGTATTGAGCAATACAATGACACTTATCGTTGAGTATCGACATAAACATCTATGAGTAGACGTTTTCAATGTCATCGAACAATTCTTTTTAACATTTTTCACTTAAATCCATGACAGCTAAATATGTTCACGTCCGTTTAACCAAAACTCAATATTCCTCCGGAATACGGTATAAGAATTGGATTAGACGATGGATATCCCTTAGTCCAATTGACATTTGGACCCCATCACAAAAATATAGGATCACACAAAATATCTTAGCCCCATGAGGCCATGACTATCACTTCCATATTCCAATCATTTTATCGGTATCCTGATTTCCCGACCTCCAAAAACAAATTAAATGGCTAGAAACAATCGTCGCCGTCAAAATGACGCCACCGTAAACAACCCCGACCGTGGCGAAATATCGCCGGAAACAACCCAACAACCATTGCAATCACCACCGTCTACCTCAAAACCAAACCCCAAATTCCTCTCTCTTCTCCTACAAGCTTTAATAATGGCCTTCGTAATCTCATTATTCTTCATCTTCGTCGGCGTCGCCGCCATCATCTTCCTCCACCTCTGCGTCGTCGGCGGCGCACTCCACCGGCGGCGAAACCGACGGCGACCCATTTCCGGCGACGGCGAATCACCATCTGGGTTACCCTTAGAATCGATCAAATCTCTACCAAAGTTGAGATTCAAAGGGTCGGAAATTTGCGCAATTTGTTTGGAAGATGTGGAAAAGGGGGAATTTTTTAGGGTTTTGCCGAATTGTGAGCATGTTTTCCACTTGAATTGTGTTGATAAGTGGCTTAATAAGGTACCCGCTTGCCCAACTTGTCGGAGCTCCGTCGGGTTATCGGGTCATGATCGTCAGGAGGTTGATCGTTCGGCTGTTATTGATTGGGAGCGGTTATGGGCAGCTTGTGGGTAGGAAGTGTACCTTTTACGCGTCAACGTTGCGCCAATTTCTTGTTTAGGTGTGGGATTAGGTTTCGGATGTACGCAAGCTTTACCCCTGTGATCGAAGTTGGAAGTTGTTAAACTTTGTTAATTAGGTTGTTTGTAGTAGTTCATGTAATTATGCATAATTTCGATACGAGTTAATTTAGTTTTGAGAAATTTGCAATGTCAATTAGTTTAGCTTGTCATGGAAGATTACAGTCACTACTTTATGAATTTTTAAGGTTATGTGATTATCATGTATAATTTTGTATGCAATGATCAGTTGTTGATAATTGGCTTAGAAATAAAGTTTATGTTTTCGAGGAATTCGATTTTGTTAAACTATTCTGTTCTATAGTGCTTGAAAATTTAAAGTTAGGGTCTTTAGTTGGTTTAACTGACCTCCTGATAATTGGTATTTAGTATAGGATGTATATATGCATGAAGAATTGGTAATGTTTCATGATCATGATGTTCCCTTGCTGTTTCTGTTTGATGACTACCTTTGTCTTACCTTTCGAAGTGTGGACTGTATTTTGGGTGAAAACTGTAGCTCGAGCCAATTGTCATTATGCTCAAATGCACAAAAGATTTGGTCCCATTCTGAAATTGGTGGTAGAATGTACTCCTGCTGGTTCGAGTTGTGTGGTGCTGATTCTGTTGGCGTGATGTAGAGATTCAGAGACGATGGAGGACTAACTCTAGACCAATATCTGTAAGCATTGTTTTTGTGGTAGTTTCTATACCTATTTTGATGAGTGCCTTCACAAGTGAGAATGTGTTATTAATCTTCTGTGGTATATTAGGGTGATGTGATGTTGAAGTACGTGATCATTAAGTTGGCTGGTGTGTTAATCTGTGAAGTTTCAAGTGTCTGAAGCTCATCATGCACACTACAACATATTTTCGAAAAGTTTTAATGATTGATACAAAACAAGCATACGTAAAATAGAATAACTGTTTGACTTTGTTTGGCCATTTTCTTCTGTTGTTTGTGGTGAATTGTATTGGTTTGTCAGTCCCAGGCTATAACGAAAATGCTTGCTGTAGAAAGATTTCATCTTTCCTGATGAAACAGAACATGTTCATGAGTTTATTGAAAAATATAGTTTTGAGACCTTTACTGATATAAAATGTGCTGGGGTGTACTGTATCTAATTGGCTGTGTGATTAGAAAGTAAAGCTGGCTTATATTAAATGGTTTTTGTCATTGCTCATGAAAATTTGAGAAGTTGCTACCAGAGCGCTTTTTCTGACAAGGGTAATTGCTGTAGGAACACCTTAGCTGAATTGTTATTGAAGTCGGTCTTTTGTACTCTGTTAATTGTTGGGAGCAACTCTCTGAAAAAGCCGACTTGTTACTTTAGTGCTCTTTCTAAGGTATGTTACTCAGATAAACTCTTCAAGCTAGAGAACCATCTGACACCGTCCATTGTTGGGGTAATTGTAGTTGTAGTACAACTAGTTCGTTCTGATTAACCCACTTTCACAGTTTCACGTGAACTATTCAGAGAACTTGTTTGAGATTGAAGATACCGTGGGAGAATGGTTTTCACTTGAGCCAGCTGTATAGGACAATGGAATACAAAGGAATTGATTGGTTCTGTAACTTATATGACCTTTAGTTTTCCATGGATACTTCTAATCATTTTACGAGTTAGGGAGGTCAATGACCTTGGCCTCATTCTTCATATTACCTAGCAATATGTGGCGCACCTAATATCATTTGCCTCCTGTGCTCCATGACGGTGTGACCACTGTTGTAATCTGCATATAATTTTCATGTTGATTGACTGCCACTGCTGGATACCTGGCTTCTCTTCCTTTGCTTACCTTTTTCCGTTCTCCATTCACCTTGGTTTCAATTAAGGATCTTCTTTATTTTTCCTCTTGTTTGATTTTGGGTTAATCTAGTGGATGTCTGATATGGACTATCAGGTGAAGCTTTTTTTTTTTGGTAAGTAAGATAGAAGCTTTGATTTTGAGTTATACAACGACAGTGTTTCATTCGAGTGTAGCACCACAGGGAGGAGCTGAATGTCTAGGCTGTTTTACTGGTTTGATTGAGCTGAAATTTTAGAAGTTATGGTTTTTGTTGTTAACTTAAGTGTTAGGACTTGGGAGAATTAGTTGTCCCTGGTCTTTTAGTGTATTGGATCCCTAGCACCATCTCTGCAATCAACATTTATTTAAAGTTTTGGGGATGATCTCTTTTTTTAACCTTTGAGGAGCCGTCCTGCAAACGTTCACTGGTGGTAGATTGTCAAAACTCGAAAAGAATTGATTTGTGGCTATCACTCTATCAGAGTAGTTCGTTAAGATGATGTTGATGGTATATTGGCCTCAAAATATCTGAGGTTGAGTGTATCTGGGTGGTACTTTGTGTTCAAAGTGCTTACTTGGAAGTTCAAGCATGTATCAGTAATTCCCATTTGATGAAGAAGAGTGGTGGTTAATGCTGTTTCTAAAGGTTCTTCTGTATGCATCTATCTTAGCCTATGTTTCTGCGGTGATGGGAAAGTGGATTATGACTATGGAACTTGATGCCTGTCATTTCCCTTCTACCAATTGCTCCAAAGCTGTATTTGATGACGAAGAATCTTGTATGGCTCAAAAGGGAGACAATACTGTGGACCTTAATGCTTGTAATTGCGGGTATGAAGCCTCAACTTCCTATGGAATCATAACAAATTAGGTTGTTGAATTTCAGTTGTGCTCTCCAAATGTTGTACGCTTATGCTTTGATAATGGCAATCAGGGACAAGTATTGAGCTTGGTGTCGTGGAATCAGCACCTGAGTTACTCAGCTTTATTTGCTTTTGGTATAACCCTTCTATGTCAGGTGTGCAAGTTCATCTGAAGCTGCAAGTCTTTGCTCGATTTGATTGATACTCTGATAGCCCTAGCTTCATAAAGGTTTGAACTCTGAACTGAAGGATTTATAATTGAGGTGGCTAATATGAATTTCATGCCTTAGCTTTTTATGCTGAAATCATGATATCATTCAAGATGTTGTTTGGTGATGTCAGACAAATAGTGCACGATGAATTCAATCTTTATGGCTCTATTTGGGCGTTGCTGTGTATTTTGTAGTGATTAAAACAGTCTACCAATTTTTCATCGTACTTTGATTTAATAGCCGCTCATGTTATTACCTCCGACAAACATGCTGTAGCTAAAGCTTGTGCTATTGATTGCTTCCAAATTGCTGGTACAGAGTGTAATATTTGATAAGACCAACTGGTATTTTGTGTCATATATGAGTCATTAACTGTTATAAGTTTATACTATCTTTGCTCAGGAAACCTGCAAAGTTGCTGCCAGAGTGCAAATTCTGATAAGAGGAACTTTTACTGAATCAGCTTAATGAATATGTTATTGATGTCGCTCCGAAGATAAGAAGCTGTCTCGGGAGTGCATGTTCGCTACATATGTTCTTTGAAGCAGAGTGACTTTTGGGACAAAGGCCATCTGTTAGTCTTACGCTCCTTTTGAGGTATGTTTTCCTGGTGATCTCTTTTAGATAGGCAGCCTCTCTTACCGAGTTGACATTATCTGGGTAACTGCAACTATATGATTATGCTTAGTTCACTTTGTTTGGAGATAAAGGAACAGAGAGATGACGGAGAAGAAACTTCTAGTTCATAAGTAATTTCGACCGTCGATATTTCCTTGATAGGTCAGTACTTCAGTATATATAAAATTTTGGGACAAATCTCGCAAAATAATTGAATAAGCAATCTATAACACATTGGAGGCGCCATGTAGTGCATTCCCCAACAACCTCTTTGCCATCAAATAATAGGTTCTCTGGGTCAAATGAATTCCATCCCAACTCACTCGCTTTTGAGGATCTTCACAATATGGGACTCCATTCCCACAAAACCTACCGAAATTGTATTCGTTATTGCCCTGACCACAACACGCCTTGTACATTACTCCCGTATCAAAGCCTACATGTCAAAATTCGGTTATCTTAATCAGTTCTTAGCATGTAAGAACCAAACTTGAAGACTGACTGAACAAAAGCAGGAACTTGTGAACTAACCAAGTGAGTCAGCATTCTGAAGGACATCCCTCTTTGATCCAAAGTAGTCCATGTAGGCGATTGCAACATTTGGGTAACGTATTTGAAGACCGATAATAGCTAGTTGCAGTTGATCATTGTGGAATTGTGCAAAGTCATTCAAATATTTTAGGTATTTGAGCTCATCATATTGTGTAGTGTCATCTGTTCGGAACCTAGCAAGATTAGTTGTCATGCAACCTACTGGAAAGTTTCCTGGAATTGCGATTCTTGTTGCTCCAAGATTGATGACTTCCTACATAGATAAGGTTAGCAATACGTTTAAACTGACATTTAAACATATTACTAGTAAACCAAAATTCGAAAATATATTAACCTCAGTAGCATTAATTATTTGTTGAATAACGTCAGGCACCATTGTATATATTTCTGCTAATGTTTTCCCATGCCCAAAAGCTAAGTGATAGTCATTGCCTCCGATTTCTCCCACCATGATAAGCGCTTTTGAGAGCTTTGCTTGGCAATCTGAAAAATAAGGCGATCTCATAATAATTTCATGGGCGGAACCATAATGCTGGTCATTGTAGGACAAAGTTAGATCTTTAAAACCAGACAGGGCTGAAAGCATCCCCCTATTCTCTGTAATGAGATTTTCAGAACCTTATGGTAGGCTAGGGAGGCTTTCTTAGTTTCGCTACTAGATAATTTATTGTGAGATGATCAGAAATAGAAAAGAACACGAATTTTTAGGTTACCTGATGCATCAGGAAAAGTGGTTTTGAGGTAGGATTTAAACCAAGCAAGCTGCACAGTCAAGGAAAATTGGGTTCCTGCTGGTAGATTATATTTCTCTCTTAAATATTTTACGTCAAGAGCAGTAGCAGCAGTGACAGCAAAGTTAACACCATGACCAAAATCGCCTTCTTTATTTAGATATGCGTCAAGAAATGGCAACCCTGCAAAGCTAGCTGCATTTGGAATTACGGAAAAGAGAAAGGTTAAGTTTAGTATAAGAACATGATGTATAGCTACTAAAAATAAAAATTCCAAGCTGCTTTCATCATATTATTGGATACTTATTAATTTATTATGCACTCCAAAATAACAAAAGTTAAGAAATGTGTCTGTAAACCTATGAAAATGTTTACCTATGTGATCAATGATGAGAAGTCCATCACAACAACGTCCTGTTGGCTTAATGTACGATATTCCATAAGGGAATTTGCCTCAGACGCTGTATAATGCTATATTTCCGGTGTCCGCAATTGAATCTCCGAACTGATAAATGGCTTCAATTGAAGGCCTTTTCCCAGTCAAACCAAAACAAGAGCGACATTTTAGAAACTAAACATATCGTCATAGATGTAATCAAAATGAGATAGTGTCACCCTATTGGTCCGGATTAAGAGAGTGAGAGAGAAAGAGAGAAACCTCGTAATAATGTTGGCTAAGGAGGAGGAATGATCATCACAAAAGCCTTGATGATCATCATCATAATGTTGACCTTGTGATTTCAATCTGATAGGGTTTTCATCGACGAAGGTGTACGATAAGCAGGCGGGTGCGAAGCAGAACAATAAAACTAATGTTACATGAAAGGAGATTAAAGAAGCCATTGTTGATTCCTTTTTTTTGGGCTTGTTGAAGAATATTATTGACAACTTGATCAAATATAAGAATCTCCATCATTATAGGCCTCATTTTATTTACTTGTGATTATTTGAAGGTTGTTGTGAAATTCAACACTGGAACTTAGCACGTCGAGAATACGATTTGAAATGGTCGATAAAATATATATTATATAATCATAGCGTTTTGCATAGACTATGTTAGTATAATGTATAACACATAGTGTTGACATTTTCTTGTGAATTTAATAATTGCATAGGGTATACAAAGATAACCAATATCAGACAATGGAGGAATCACTCTAGACCAATATCATTAAGCATTGTTTTATTTTAACAGTTGCACTACCTATGGATTAATGAGTGCATTTACAAGTGAAGATGCCTTCTTAATCTTCTTAAAAAGCTTGCAACTTCCATACTGAAGTACTTGACTCAAAATGAGTGCAAAAATCATGGTTATGTGATGTTGAAGTGCCTGATCATTAAGTTTGCAGGTGTATTTATCTGTATACTTACTGGTGTTTAAAGCTCAATATGCACACTTGCTACGGCATATTTACTGTATAAGTTTTTTGATGACGACTACAAACTAGTGTATGGAGTAACTCCCAAGGTTATTCTGTCTGCACCTGTTTTAGCCTATAATCTCTGGTAACAGAGTGACGAGTATTTCGTGGAAGCATTGATCATATATGTCTGACTTGTGTTAACAGCTTTATTTAATTGCTCATGAATTATGACGAGTTTCGGCCGGAGTGTGTAGTCTGACATGAGGAACTGTTGCTGAAACAGCTTACTGAAATCGTTATTGATGCCGGTCTGAAGAAAAAGTAGCTGCTGCCGGAGAGCATATTCTCTACATCTGTTCTTTGAAGCAGCAATTTTCTGGACAAAGGCATCTGCTTGTTTCATGCTCCTTCTGAGGGTATGTTTTCCACATAAACTCTTTTAGATAGTCAGCCTTGCTTACCTGAGTTAACATTGTCAGGGTAACTGCTATCGCAGTACCAACTACGGAGTACGTATATGATTTTGATTAGTTCACTTTGTTTGGAGATGGAGAAACAGAGAGATGACAGAGGAAGAAACTATTTTAGTTCAATAATTCCGTTCATCGAATTGCATTGATAGTTCAAACTATGTAAAATCTGTGTTTAAATTCATGCTAAACAACTATCACAAAGTCCCGTATGAGACGGTGTCAGGTATAGTATTACTTAACAGCCTCTTTGCCATCAGATCATAGGTTCTTTGAGTCAAATGAATTCCATCCCAACTCACTCGCTTTTGAGGATCTTCACAATATGGGACTCCATCATCCCCACAAAACCTACCAAAATTGTATTCATTTTCACCCTGACCACAACATGCCTTGTACATTACTTCAGTATCAAAGCCTACAGATCATAATTCAGTTATCTCAGTCACTTGTTAGGATGTAAGAACTAAAACTTAAAACTGACCGAAAACTGCAGGAAGTCATGAACTAACCAAGTGAATCAGCATTCCAAAGGACATCCCTCATGGATCTATAATAGTCCATATAGACAATTGCGACACTGGGGTAACGTATTTGAAGACCGATGATCGCTAGTTGCAGTTGATCATTGTGGAATTTTGCAAAATCATTCAAATATTTTAGGCATTTGAGTTCATCATATTTTGAGGAGTCGTAGGTTTTGAAGTTTGCAAGATAGATTGTCATGCAACCTACTGGAAAGTTACCCGGTATTGCAATTCGTGTTGCTCCAAGATTGATGACTTCCTACATGAAAATGTTAGCAATATGTTTAAACTAACATTTAAACACATTTAGTAAATCAAATTAGATGAATATTAACCTCAGTAGCGCTTATTATATGCTGAACAACATCCGGCACCATCCGATAAATTTCTGGTAGTGTTTTCCCCTGGAAAAAAGCCGAGTTATAGTCATTGCCTCCGATTTCTCCCATCATGATGAGCGCCTTGGAGAGTTTTGTTTGACAATCTGAAAAAAAGTTGAGGCCAACTTTATAATTAAAATTCTCTTGCACAATCAAAATGTTAGGGTTAGAAGCTCGAAGTTTCCTTATAAAGCCGCACAGGGCTGTATTTTTTCCAGGCTTGTCTGTCTCTGGAGCATCCACCTCTGCCCCGGGATTTCCAAAACCTTGTGGGAGGCCGTCACCACTGTGGCGAGCCCCCCTTAATTTTGCAACTAGATAAATTATTGTGAGATGTCTAATACAGTATAAGAACAAAGCCGCGAATTTTAGGTTACCTACGTCAGGGAAATTGGAATTGAGGTAGGATTTAAACCAAGCAAGCTGCACAGGTAGAGAAAAAGGAGTTCCTGCTGATACATTATATTTGTCACTTAAATAAGTGACATCAAGACCAGTAGCAGCAATAACAGCAAAGTTTACACCATGACTAAAGTTGCCTTCTTTATTTAGATATGCGTCCAGAAATGGCAACCCTGCGAAGCTAGCTGCATTTGGAATAAACGAAAAGACAAATTAGGCTACTTCATGTATCAAACTATCAATACAGTTTAAATATCTAAGTTTATCAACACACATTACTTACATAAGACTTCTACAACAACAAAAAAAAAAAGTAAGACACTACAATAAGAAGTTTGCTAATGAAAGTGGATGTTAAAGGCAATATAACTTCATGTCAAACACATAATTGTACTTATTGTATGCTTATAAATGAACTCTTATACAGTCTTGCCTAAGTGATCAATGATGAGAAGTCCATCGCTGCGTCGTCCTGTTGGCTCAAAGTAAGACACTCCATAAGGAAATTTGCCACAGTTTGAAGTCGGTATGTTTCCGGTGTCGGAAATGGAATCTCCGAACTGATAAATGGCTTCAATCGGAGGTCTTTTAAATACAAAGAGACATTGTCAAACATATAACGAAAAAAAATGAGATAATGTCACCTTACTATTCCGATTTAAGATCATCATTCACAGATAGAGACAGAGGAAAAGAAAAACCTTCTAATCATATTGGCAAAGGAGGAGGAATCATAATCAAGAAAGCCATGATCATCACCATCATAATGTAGAGCTTGTGATTTCAATCTGATAGGGTTTTCATCGACGGATGTGTATGATAAGCAGACGTGTGCGAAACAGGAGAACAATAATAATACTACTACTACAAGGAAGGAAACTAAAGAAGCCATTGTTGAAGCTAAGAATATTATTGGCAAACTTGATGAAATTAGAAATCTCCATTATTATAGGCCTCATTTTATTTGCTTATGATTATTATTGGAAGCTTGTTGTGAAAGTCAAAGACTAAACTTAGCACGTCGAGATTGCGACTCAAAACTTGAAATGGTCGGTAAAATATTTATTATATAGTTCATAAAACATTATTGTATAACCATAACGTTTTGCATAGACTTATTATATTTGATCGGATTTTAATAATAATATGATAAAGAGTCGCAAATTATTTGGCGAAGAGTTCATGGTATAGCTGTACTTGTCCAGTTGTTCCTCTGACTTGTGTTAACAGCTTTATTCTTATGCATCTGTTCTTTAAAGCAGATCAATTTTCGGGACAAAGGCCATCAGTTAGTTTCATGCTCCTTCTGAGGTATGTTTTTTACATAAACTCTTTTGGATAGACCGCCTCGCTTACCTGAGTTAACATTGTCGGGGCAACTGCTATCGCAATACCAATTACGGAGTATATGATTCTGAATTTCTGATTAGCTCACTTTGTTTGGAGATGTAGAAACAGAGAGATGACTGAGGAAGAAACTTTTTAGTTCATCAATAAATTCGTTCATCTAATTACATTGATCGTTCAAACTATGTGAAATTGTGGTATTAATTTATGCTAAATAAATATATTAGCAACCAATCTATCACGAAGTCTTGTATGAGACAGTGTCAGGTATAGCATCCCTCAACAGCCTCTTTACAATCAGATAATAGGTTCTCTGGGTTGGATGAATTCCATCCCAACTGATTCTCTTTTGCGGATCTTTACAATAGGGGACTCCATCATCCCCACAGAACCTATCAAAATTGTACTCGTTTTCGCCTTGACCACAACATGTCTTGTACAATGCTTCAGTATCATAGCCTACAGGTCAAAATTCGGTTATCTCAGTCAGTTGATAGCATGTAAGAACCAAACTTGAAAACTGACCCAACAAATGCAGGAATTCGTGAACTAACCAAGTGAATCAGCATTCTTAAGGACGTCTCTCATGGCTCCGTAGTAGTCTATATAGACAATTGCGACATTGGGGTAACGTATTTGAAGATCGATGATCGCTAGTTGCAGTTGATCATTGTGGAATCTCATAAAGTCATTCAAATATTTTAGGCATTTGAGCTCATCATATTTTGTAGTGTCATCTGTTTTGCAATGGGCAAGATATATTGGCGTGCAACCTATTGGAAAGTTCCCCGGGATTGCAATTCTTGTTGCTCCCAGATTGATGATTTCCTATATAAAAATGTTAGCTATAGAAACTTATGTGAATAGAAATCAAATTAGTAAAATCCTAACATCAGTAGCACTCAGAACAACATCAGGCACCATTCGATATATTTCTGGTAATTTTTTCCCTTGCCAAAAAGCCTTGTTATAGTCGTTGCCTCCGACCTCTCCGATTATGATAAGCGCATTCGACAGTTTTTTTTTACAATCTGAAGGAACGCGGCTCTTTATAAATAAGGCGATCTCACAATAAATTTCATGAGTGAACTCATAATGTTAGTCGAAGGAATTGAGGATAAAGTTGATTCATAAAACGCAGTAAGACGGAGCTGAACACCCCTCTTGCTATTAAATAAATCATTGTGAGATGGTCTAAAACAAAAGGTGAATTATAGGTTACACGTTCGTTACCTGAGACATTAGAAAAAGTGGAGTTGAGGTAGGATTTAAACCAAGCAAGCTGCACAGGTAAAGAAAAAGGGCTTCCTGCTGATACATTATATTTGTCACTTAAATAAGTGACATCAAGAGCAGTAGCAGCCTCAACAGCAAAGTTTACACCATGACTGAAGTTGCCTTCTTTATTTAGATATGCGTCCAGAAATGGCAACCCTGCAAAGGTAGCTGCATTTGGAGGAGTAAATGAAATTAAATGACAAATTCAGTAATTCTACGGTAAGACTGTCTTATCGTATGAGACCAATTAATCAGTTACTTTTGATAAATTAGCATGTTACTTTTGAAATGTGTGAGAGGACTCATCGTATGAGACCGTCTCACAGTAGAATCTTTTTGTTTAATTTAGGAGAATATCACTTAATTAAGAAGGAAATTAAGTGTTAGTTGACTCTTACCTATGTGATCAATAATGAGAAGTCCATCGCTACAACGTCCTGTTGGCTTATCAAAGTAAGACACTCCATAAGGAAATTTGCCACAGGTTGAAGTCGGTATGTTTCCGGTGTTGGAAACCGAATCTCCGAACTGATAAATAGCTTCAATCGGAGGCCTTTTTAATACAAAGAATGATAATTTAGAAAAGAGACATAGTCAAATATGCATGTAACGAAAAATGTTATAGCGTCACCCTACTATTCGTATTAATATCGTTTTTCACAAAGAGACAAGAAAAAAAAAACCTCATAATAATGTTGGCGAAGGAGGAATAATCATCATCAAGAAAACCATGATCATCACCATAATAACGAAGAGCTTGTGATTTCATTCTGATAGGGTTGTCATCGACGAAGGTGTACGATAAGCAAACGGGTGCGAAACAGGAGAACAATAATACGAGTAATACTTCTGCTACAAGGAAGAAAATAAAGGAAGCCATTATTGTTGAAGAATATTATTGACAAATTTGATGAATTATAGAAATCTTCATATATCTGCTTATGATTAATGTTGGAAACTTGGAATTAGAAGCTAAGGTTGTTAATTGTGAAAAAGCCAAGACTGAACATACATTGCACACGTCGTCGAGATTGCGATTGATAACTAATTGATAGTTGAAATGGCCGATAAAATATTTATGATATACGTACAGTTTATAAACATCACTCCATATATAATCATCACGTTTTGCATAGACTTATTATTTGGGTCTGATATGAATATAGTTGTCAAATTCTTGTGAATTAATTATTTAGGTCTGATATATGAATGATATGATAAAGAGTCGAAAGTTATTTGGCTAAGAGTGTATGGTACGTATAGCTGTATGTACTTGTCCGCTCGGTCCTTTTGGGCTCTAATTAACATGTTGAGATTGCGACTGGAAATTTAAAATTGTCGGTACAAATTTTATACGGAGTATACTAGTTCATAATCATAACCTTTTGCATGGATTATACTAGTATATTGCATGATATATATGTGTGGTACACGTAGCTGACAATTTCTTGAGAATAATATGGATCGGGTATGTTAACGAGTCCCAAATTATTGGGCGAAGATTTCTTGCGAAAATTGGTACATATAGTATCTGTCCCTCTGATTATACAAAACTCTAATGCTTAAAGCCAGTACAACCAAGGAAAACCGGAAACGTCAATGGTCAATAGTACACCTGAGAATATGTACTTTTTTTTTTTTTTTTTTTGTCATTGGTTGATCTATACGTACTTCATTGGACTGGGGGTTGGCCGAACCGCCGAACCCCCACAGTCCCAGAGACAAAAGTTTGTTTTTGTAACTCTAACGTGACTATGTCGCGTCAGTCATTTAACGTATAGAGAGAACATAGTACTAGTAAATGTGTCTATAGACTTACGATAATGTTTATTGAGTGAACTAAGTGATCAATGATGAGAAGTTCATCGCAACAACGTCCTGTTGGCTTGTTAAAGTAGGATATTCCATAAGGAAATTTGCCACAGATGGTGTATAATAATGTTACATTTCCGGTATCCGCAATTGAATCTCCGAACTGATAAATGGCCTCAATCGGAAGCATTTTCCCGATCAATAAAAAACAAGAGAGACTATATGTTAGATTATCAATTGAGCCAAAAGTCTAGACTGATGGTTAGGGCACCCACAATAGTCTTATACTCTTATAAGTCAACACGCCCCCTCACTCAAAGGCCCACTTGGGCTTGAAGCGTGGGTAATTCACTGGCTCACGAACACAACACTTAAATTGAACTCCTTTTTATTAAAGAGCCAACACACCAAAGGAGGGGGCTACCAAGATTCGAACTTGAGACCTCAAGATCGCTGAGACTTTGATACCATGTTAGATAACCAACTGAGCAAAAAGTCTAGACTAATGGTTAGAGCACCCACAATGGTCTTATACTCTTATACTTCAACACTATAAGAAATATAACGCACAATATTTGGGGAATATCTAAACATCAAAATTAATCGTTACAATGACCGTAGGGTAAACCCCTACCCCGTATTTATTAATACATAACTTGATCATTCTTACGAAACCTGACATACAAAAAATTCCTATACATATTGTATGCCTTATTAATACATATACTCGTACTATTTCTTAACCCGAAATATTCGTGATGCCTCTAATCTCTATTACCTCCCTCAAACTACAATGAGGTTGCCAAAACAATAAAAACCGTCTTGCTTACCTGAGTAACATTGTCGGGGTAACTGCTATTGTTGTACCAAGTACCAACTATACGATTCTGATTAGTTCACTTTGTTTGGTGATGAAGAAACAGAGAGATGACAGAGGAAGGAACTTTTTAGTTCATCAATAATTTCGTTCGTCGGATTGCATTGATAGTTCAAAATATGTGAAATTCTGTGATTAAATTCACGCTAAATAAAAAGTTAGAAACCAATCTATACATCACAAAGTCTTGTATGAACCCATCTACTAAAGGTTGTTGGATTATGATCCAAAAAATATTGGTCAAAGTTAGTTTTATGAATTTCCAAATTATTAAAAATAAAGTTAGTGATATTGTTAGTTAGTTATGTGCATGCCGAGTGAATTGTTAGTGGGCTGAATTTAGTGGAGTAA
>JBBYHQ010251610.1:0-22800 GCA_038382645.1 Spergularia azorica
TCAGCTATCCTAGTGATTCTGACAAGCAAATGCTGGCACAGAAGACCGGCCTCTCAAGAAGCCAGGTTAGCCTTCTGATCTTAGATTTACGACCACAAGACTTGTTTCCATAACGACACCAGTAAAATGACAGGCAACACTTTCTGAATTTGCTCTTTTGCACAGGTCTCTAACTGGTTCACCAATGCTAGAGTTCGGCTGTGGAAGCCAATGGTGGAAGAAATGCACGCATTGGAACGGAAATCTCAAGGCTCCAAGACAGCAGACCCTGCAAAGTTCATCAATTTGTCAGCTGACAGTCACAGTACACTGCATCCTCAGCTCACAGAGGACTTTGAGATTATGAACCATCGTAGAGATCACGAAAGTCAGAGTAAGCGCAGCAAGATTGAAGCCATCCCAAGCGAAGAACAAAGCAATGAACAATTCGGCTTGCCTTGCCACCATCTGTCAGGCAACCATATCATCAGCATTGGCGAAAACCAAATCGGACAGTTACCCCATTCTCCTACACTGCCTAGCAATCAGCAGGTCACAACCGGTTTACCATGGTCTGCACAGGGGCAAATCATTCCCTTTTGGCTTGCTAGACAATAACACACATGGTTCTGTTCTAGATATCGGTCTTGGTTCGACTTGCAGAAGTGGATAGTTCAGTAGAAATGGTCTCTTTTTTTCTAGAAAAGCTGTGGTAACTGCCTGCTGACTTCAAGAACATGAAACTTGTGAGTTCAGAACACATACAATTGCGCAACCGGCGCAAATGTATGCAAGGAAGAAGAAGCTTTAGCCGGAAGGATCAGATATATTCATGTTGAGCATTGTGAAATAGAACCTGTAGATTTATGTCCAACTCCCTTAGTCATTAGGCTCAACTCTGAAACCTTATTGTTTTCTTCTTGTTCTTGTATGTTAAATCTTTGAAGTTCAAGGAATATCGGAATAGCTAAGTTGGCATTAGTGGAGGATTAGAACTTTATTGAGTAATATATGATCAGTTTAATCTTGTCAAAGGAAGCTTTAGATATACGAGCAATTCCTCTTTCCGTTTCTTTAAGTTTTGCTAATTTGGGTGTTGACGTTTAAAACATAAATAATCTAAAGAAACGAAGCATGAATAACAAATATTTGATGAATTTTGTTAGATGGTGCTTATTGTAATTTACTACCTAACCAGGCATTCAATTCATTTTAGTACTGAGAAAGACCTTGATGATTTGTTGATGACTACACATGATCATAAGCAATCCCAGGAAGAATCCATAAAGAATCTAAGAATACACACATCTACATGTCCTACCTTTTCTTTACGTTCCGTAAGATATTGGTTGAAAACGGTTTAAACCTTATCTATCGTGAGATGTGAAAACTCTAATTACTCATTTGTTCTTAAACAAAGAAAAAGTAGCATTTTCTGTTTCCCCTTTGCTTACCTTACACTCTACCCTCACCCACTAGGCCACTATGCATACATCTCAACTACATTGGCCTTCAATCCTTACATTACGAATCTCGAATAGATCAAACCTTACCCATGAGTACTTAGTTGAGATAGCATTAGAAGAATTCTCGAATCCAAACCTTCAAACCAAAGTAGCTTTTTCCGACACTCATAAAGTATACTATTATTTCCGTTAAACAATTTTACTCAATTCAAATTATACGGAATAATCTACCAGAAAGGAAGGCGGCAGAAAAAATCCCAAAAACTAGAAAAGAATATTCGGCACTATGAAGCATATCGACCTTTATATTCCTCCTTCACTTCACTTAATCACCTTACTTAACCCGCAGTAAAACAGTAACTATCTAACTCTAAACTCTTGTCGGTCTAGAGAGTAGAGACAGTAACACACGACGTCGTTTTCAGACACGTTTAAAACTCAGATTCACCACAATTTTTACCCCATTATATACGCATCTTTCCCTTTTTTACCCCCCTTCGTTCAAATTACGCAGAACAAACAAACCCCCCAATCTTTATTCTTCCCTTAATCTTCAATCTCTTGCAAAAACAAAAAATCCCAATTTCTAGGGTTTCACCAAATTCAATTTTCCCCCAAATTAACTGAGAAATTACGTTACTGGGTAGCTAATTAATGGAGGATTAGGGTTTGTGAGATTGATTAATTGAGAAAGTTTGAATCTTTTTGGGTGTTTTGAGGAGGAGAGAGAAAAATGCAGACGGAGGCGAGGGTTGGAGTGGTGGTGGAAGGTGGACAGAGAGATGGGTGTACAAGGAAATACGTAAAGGTGAAGCAACAACAACAACAGCAGCAACAACATGCCCATATTGGTACGGCGTCGCAGCTTCTCGCCGGTGGTATTGCCGGCGCTGTTAGTAAAACTTGTACCGCCCCTCTTGCACGGCTTACCATCTTATTTCAGGTTTGTTCTCCTTTTTTCGGCTTCTCGTTGAAGTTTCGATAGACCGCCTTATTGTATGAGACCACTTTTAGGAGGTGATAATTAGTTGTGTTTTCAATTGAATTGGAATTGGGGAAGATTAAGAGTGTTGAAATGAAATGAAATGTTATGTAATTGACTGGATAGTTGAAGGGCAGTGAATTTAGCTGGAGAATTCTTGATGTTTTAATCTTGAATTAGAAATATTGAGGAAGTGAGGATGCTAATGTTTCTTTTGTTTTCGGGTTTTCGAGTGTTTGAATGCAAGGTAATTGTATGAGTTGATGAGGGGTTTCGCGTTGTTTGGGTGTTGCGAAGGCAATTTAGTTGCCATGGGAAGTGTTGTGTTTTCGGGTTTTCAAGTATTTGAATGGAAGGTTGTTGTATTAGTTGAGGAGGGTTTCACGTTTATTGTGTGTTGCGAATGCAATTTGGTTTCTATGGGAAGTGTTGTGAACTTGTGACTTGTGAGTAAGTATTCAATTATACCACGAAAGTCGATTTAACTGTAATCATCTTATGCCGGTAGAATGTGTCTGCGCGGAAGTTGTTAAGACAACATCTAAAAGATAGAAGATGGAGCACACACAAGATAAACTAGGTTCACTATCTATGTGATAGATACGTCCGAGGGTAATGCCGATAGTAGGCTTTCATTTGTAATGTGTAATGAATGTCGTGTATGATCCTTGGAGCTTAGTTTTGTGGCCAACTTTACTGAAATTCCTCTAGTGTGATGCTGCTTAACTTTTACTAACTTTGTTTCTTTGTAAAATATATTGCAAGTTTGCAAGGTTTATGCAATTTGTTAATTTTGTGCTTCATCTTCCTTTTAGATACAAGGGATGCACTCTAATCGTGCAACATTGAGAAAAGCTTGCATATGGAAGGAGGCTTCACGAATTGTGCACGAGGAAGGATTTAAAGCATTTTGGAAAGGAAACCTGGTTACAATAGCTCATCGCCTTCCATATTCTTCTGTTAGCTTCTACTCATACGAGCGGTACAAGAATGTTGGTATTCATGTTCCATATGCTTATATTAATCTTCTAAACTTGTTCTGATTCTATGGGGATCATGTCCCAGCACTCCTTGATGGTACTACTCGTATCTGACATTATACAAAAAATCTGGTGCAGATGCTGCAATCACTTCCTGGATTAGAGAGTT
Source organism: Spergularia azorica (assembly GCA_038382645.1). Lineage (NCBI taxonomy): Eukaryota > Viridiplantae > Streptophyta > Magnoliopsida > Caryophyllales > Caryophyllaceae > Spergularia > Spergularia azorica. Next base: position 3,577 of record JBBYHQ010251610.1, read on the forward strand.
CTAGTGAAAATCTAAGTGCCCACCTTTTTGTGAGGTTGACGGGTGGCTTTTTAGCTGGAGTAACATCTGCGGCATCTACCTATCCTCTTGATTTAGTGAGGACACGCCTTGCTGCTCAAGTGAGTTTCTAGTTTTATCTTGAACTTGGTATCTGCTTCTGCATGAGTTTTTACTTTTCTATCGTAGATTGTTATGTGGATTCTATCTGTGGGTAGCAGTATCATAAATTGCACCAAGTTAAGACCAGTTTTCTGATTGAAGTTAGTGGAAACATGTGTTAATTGTCTATAGCTGAGGTCTATTTATCAGAAAAGTATGATAACAAATAAGATTTGAGGTAATTTATTTCTCTATCTTACCATCTCGTTTACGGCAGTTATTTGGGGTTTTTCTATTGAAGATGATATCAGGTGAAGATTTAGTTCTAAAATCTATGAAATGGACTCTTCTAATGGGTTGGCATTTTTGTCAAGTTGTCTTTCGTTAATTGGTCATAGGACATGCCGTTTCCAGTCTACCAGTAGCTTATGAAGTGGATCATTTTGAATAACTGACTTGTAGATGTTTCAATTCTTTTCGAAAAGAAAGAAATCATTACCATCCATTCACAAGTTACCTTGAAATTCTGCAGACGAATGTGACGTATTACAATGGAATATGGCATGCACTTCGAACCATTTGCAAAGAAGAAGGCGCTCTTGGTCTCTATAAAGGACTTGGAGCAACCCTCTTGGTATTGTCCTTGTTTTCTGTTGAACCCCTTTTTCATTCTGGAACCTTCAGCACACTTGTACAGTGTTGAGTGACCGTGTTTCTTATAATTTACAGAGCGTGGGACCCAATATAGCAATCAGCTTCTCAGTTTATGAAACCTTGAGGGCCCAATGGCAGGCAGAGAGGTGTGTATTAATGAAGTTGAGTCTCAAGTTAAATTTAAATGAAGGTTTAGGCTTGTGCTTATTCATGTTTGAATGTATTTTGTTGACCTCAGGCCGCATGATTCCACCGCTCTTGTCAGTCTTGCATGTGGAAGTGTCTCTGGCATTGCATCATCCACTGGTGAGTGAGCGTAAACTTTTATGTTGTAAGAGGCCATGATTTGCACATTTTAAGTTTAATCTTTATCATTTGCCTTTTGTGCTACCAATCTCAACTTTTTCTCGGGAATTTTATGGCGAATTTGTGGATGATGCCGGCCTGGAATAGAGATTTCTGTTTGAAACAAGTTAATTGCCTCTGATTTTGTTTCTAGAAGATGCCACACACTACGGGATGTTAATGGCTTCAGTTCTTGATTATGCTTTCAATGCAGAGAAACAGGTTGTGCTCTCTCTGCACTAATTGCCTAACAAGACTGAGTAGAGCCAGGGAACAAGATTATATTGTCTGATTCATGTGAATTTTGTAAGGGTTAAGATATAAGTAACTTTCTTTCTTGCAGTTACTCGACTTCTTCGTTCAAAATTTTTATGCTGAGATTAACTTCATATTTGCAACAATTTTTGCATAATCTCTTCTAATGCAGCTGGTCCCTTTGCAAGGGAGGCACTGGTGTCAGATGATTTGAATCTTGTTCTCCTATGCCAAATGTGAGAGGCTTCCTCTATGAGGTATGCTTCTCACTTAGGCTGGCTTTGTAGTGTATGGCACTGGCATAACAAAGTCGTTCCACTTTCCCTCTTATGATTTGCTTGCTTAGCTTCCATTTTTTTGAAGCTTCAGTATTGCAAATGTCCTCGTGAATAATTTGATAGGGGTGAGTAAAGACAAGAACAATGTTTGCCCGTCCTTTATCGATATCTTGAGACACTGCAGTTTTTGAAACTTTCTTGTGGGCTTTTTTAAAAATGTACTGTGTGATTCTGAAGTTGCATAGTCGATCAGGTAGGCACTATCCCTATGTTTTGTATCTCACTGTCGTTCTTTGGGGAATTGCTTGACAACCAATAATTCCATTACCGGACATTGGTAATGCCAGACTGCCATTGTAGCTTATTGCATGTAAAGTTGATCTTTATGTCTGTATCAAGTGGGGATTAGTCGGTCTCTAGGTTATGAACTCTCTTTAGAAGTAATTTTTGCATATTGGAAATCTAAAATTACTGAAGAGTGTTTTTCATCTATCGTTTTATGCTGTTGTTAAATGCAGTTATATTTCCTATCGATTTGGTGAGGAGGCGGATGCAACTAGAAGGAGCAGGTGGCCGTGCCCGTGTGTACAACTCAGGCATCTTGGGTACATTAGGGCATATTGTCCGGAGCGAAGGTTTCAGAGGGCTGTACAGAGGGATACTCCCTGAATATTACAAGGTTGTGCCTAGTGTAGGCATCGTTTTCATGACGTATGAGGCAATGAAGAAGCTTCTGTCAAGTTATCCAGCAGATCAGTAGCCTGTGGTATGCAAATAATCGCGTGATCACATTTGACATAGATAATCGTCTCCACACTACATTGATGCAACCCTTTTTTGTGGTCTAGACTACGTAGTAGGTGACAATTTTATTGTGCGTCGCCAGGAAAAATTTACTTGTATACACTGTTAGAAATGTTCCGATTACTGTCAAAGTGTAGCAAATATCTTTATCGAGTAGATTTGTTGTATACCAGACCTGTATCATTGAGGACATATTCTACTAGTATCTAACAGCATTCAGTTCTTGAGCCTAAGCCGAACTTTTTCTCCTTCAATTGGAGCTTGTCTATGATTTCAGTGAGCCTGCTTGAACCATCTCGCGCATGGTTATGTTAAGGGTAAATCTGCTTTTGAAATGTCTGTAAATCGCGACAATGGAGAGAGTTTGAGATGAGTTATGAACTAATGCATTCGAAAATGTGATGTTATTTGTAAGATGTTGCTTATTATTGTTCAAAAGAAGATGGATGGAAACTAAACAATTGAACAAAACTTTTTTTCCCCACCATATATTGAGAATCTCAGTAGCTGAACAAAGTGGATGAACATCGGTGTCGAATAATCACTCAAATAATTACCAAATTCATATGAAAGTACAAAATTAACAAATTATTATGTAATCTCTTGGAATCTATAAATGCTGACTTGAGAAGGAACCCCATAAAAATCAAGGGTTGGAGCTCATCTGATATTTTTTTCCATGGTCAGCTGATGCTGAGTACTCTGTCTGAGTCTGAGTAAGCATCAAGTATCGTATCGTGTCGTGTATATGTCAGTGTGAGGTAAGGTGGAAAGATGGCTGAAACAGCATCAGGTATGAAGCTATCTTTATATGGGGAAACTTCCGGTATAGCGTATATGATCAAGAGTCCGGCGCAATCCATACTTATTTACAGCTGCATTGGCTGATCTGAAACCTCCCCCATAAGCTGGAGAAGCATCATGTGCAATCTGGTGCAGGAAGAACTCTCCCAACTTCTTCTCAACCTCGGATGTCCTGCCTTTCTTGGAAGATGAGTAGGATGCAGATGGGGCTGATGATGTCGATGGCATGCCTCGAAAACCAGGCATTACTTCTGATTCAAGCCACATGTAAGAAAGAACTTGACAGATACCCTCCTCCACTTCAGGGCTAAGATTTCTGTAACCTGAGAGTTTTTGAAAAGATTTCTTGAGTGGCAATATATACTTATGGTGAGGTTTCTTCAAAGCTGTCTCGGAATTGTGACATTACCTTTCAGACGTAGCCAACCATGCATCAGCTCATGAGCAAGTATAGCACCAGTCAGTAACCTGCAATTCATCAGAGATATTCAGAATCAAAACTAATGGAATTTTCAGATTTATTTCACGGAGACAGCTGTGACGCGAAATGTGAACAGAAATCTGCTATACCTTGGCAGGCCATAGAGAACAAGAATAGCTGTAACTTCACATCTTCTAGTTAGCTTTTGCGGATGTGTTCTCATTCCCACTAACCGGTGTCCACCAAATCTCGGCCTTCTCAGAATCTGCACGTTTGATATAACAGTTAAAGTGCCTGCTCAGTGAATACCGGAAACAGATACAAGGAAAGGCAATGCAGAGGTGCACAAGAACATACACTAGTGACAGTTTGCTCTTCCGAAAGACATAAACCTCTGGTCTCCGGCATATGGTGGTACCCCTACAATAGTTATTCACCATATTATAGCTTGTTCTAGAAGATAGCATGAGAAATCAGCCACACACAAAAAAAGAGCTAAAGTTACATTTTTCTCTCCTACAATTGCTTCATTTAAGGCTTGTCTTTCAACAAGAAGCATTGGAATTTGCTGATCTATCCTCATGTTCATCCCTTCGTAATAGTCCCTGATTGCGTGATATAGAGGTTGACAATCTCCTGTGTCCATAATCGCGGATTCCATGCACTCTAAGCATATACTCCTCCCATCTCCCAAGCCAATGTACCTAGTATTCCAAGACTGCAAAATAGTGCAAATAAACGAGACTAATAAGCGTAGGAGAACATCAGACGTATAGGACACCACTTCATAGATACTGTAATTTACACAAACTGCATAAAAATTCATGTCATATGGTACCTCTAAACGTTCACAACTACAGCAACGAGCTGTGTTATCCAGTTCATGTGAGGGACAATACTTTTGTGTCCAAAACGGATGGCATCTGTATTCAATCAAACCAGCTGCATTCGTTGGAATCTGATACACAACAGAACACAATTCATATGTCGTATATATATAGTCACTGACAGCGCGTAAATGAAGAGAAAAAGCCTTATATCAGAGGAAAGAACAGCATGTCCTTACAAAATGATGACAGACTTCGCATTTTGGGTGTGTTAGCTCCTTAAAACACGATTTGTGGTATGGATCTCTCCCTGACATAGAGAACTTGAATCAACAGAAAAGGTAAGATTTGTCTGATTGGAAAGAAAGAAAGTTTGCTAGTACATCTGATATTAGAATGCCATTCAGTTTAGACTTGAACTAGGAAGGACTAATTAACATGTAACTACAGTATGTACCTCATGTTCAGTGATGGGATACCCGCAAGAGCGACAGCAAAAGCACTCTGGATGGAAGAAGGTACCCATACATCCTAAATAATTACCAAACCCAATATCGCGGTTGCATCCACTACATAATCTGCACTCAAGGACATAAACACAAGCTGTTAGATACTGATTTTAGCAGCAATTGCAAGGAGATAATTAGTATATACAGCAGGTGAAAAGGCGTATATGTCACCTGTATGATTTTGGACAGAAAGGGAATGGATCATAAGGAGGATAATCAGGGTAAGACGGCATATAAGGTGGATATGAAGGTCTATGCAGGCTATCCTGACCATCTCTAGGAACATCCTCATCAGTGTCTGCGCGCCTTTTATGACCTGAAACAGAAAGACACAACTCTTTCAGTGACAGGTTTATGAGGGAAACAATGCCATACTTGCCAGAAATGAGAGAAATGGTAGATGGAAAGAGCAGTCTCGAGACCATATATAAGCATACACACCACCTGGTCTCTTCCTGTCGTCTGCCAAAGAGAGAGCAAGTGCACGGTCTATCTCTTCTCGGTCTTTCTCTGCTCTAGGCCGATCATCCTGCAGAAAGCATCAAAAGGAATGATTGAATCTACGGCATTGTAAATGTTTTCCAGGACATGATAATCATTCATCTCATAAGGAGAATCAACCACTCAAAAATCAAAATTGTGACAGATAAACATGAGTTCTTCCAATTACAATTTCACATTCTCTCTATATGTTACTAGAATCCTAGCCATTTTCTTCTGAAGTTCAATCCCAATACTCAATTTCTCGACTCATAACGTTCCTCCTAGCTAACAATGTTGCTAATTACTAAGTATTTAGTTCATTTTTCTCAACTCATAACGTTCCTCCTAGCTGACAATGCTGCTAATTAGTTCATTTTCTCAACTCATAGGTAGCCTCAATGGATACATGGCTCCCAAATTAATTAACCAAATTTTGTCGTATCTAATCAAACGCAAAATGACTCACTAAACTATCATCTACTCCTACGTACTTTCCAAATTAGGGGCATGGTTGCGTACATCCAACCTACCCTACCTCGCGTACAAGTGGGTACCTTTGAGGCTGGGGATAATGTCTGACGGAATAAAACTTTGTATAAAGAAAGTATACAGGCAAAAACCAGCTTCATTTGGAATAAGATGCTACAATACATAAATCTATACTAATACACATGGAATCTTTCTTTCAAAAGAATGCATTAGTTTAATTGCCATCCTCTCAAATTACAAACATACCTAAATTTTTTGTGTGTACATACACATACCTTTGATGTACGAGGCGCCTGCCAAAGCATGTTGTCGTCCTCAAGAAACTGTGGATGCCGACCACTTATTGATGAGCCGCGGCTAGACCCTCCTCCACTACTTCCCTTAAACACTTTACTTAGCCATTTCATAAACCGCGATTTCTTCTCTACATTTGATGATGCAGGGAGCCCTGCTCATACATCATCATCACCAAAATGAGCAATATTTTTACAGCTGATATAGTACATAACAAACAATCACATAATTTAACTAACTCGAGTCTCGAAAATTTATACTTGCAGAGATATATGAACATACAGAAACTTCCAAGTTCAAAACTTTCACATTTACTCAAGCATTTTGTTGCACAGTTCAACACCAACAAGTCACAAAAACAGCAAAGTAATGTTCTTTTATCTAAAAGAAGACGTTTACTTGCGAAATTCAGCAAACCCAAATCAATAAAAACACAAAGTTTACAGCTTTTCCAAAAAAATTACTTTTCAGCTCATCAAGGCATTCCGATGCATAATTCGACATCGTCAAGGTGACAAAACTACACAAGAACTTAACTTTCATCCCGAAAACACAGGATAAGTACGAGAAAAATGTCGAAAACAATAGAGAAAGAACCCATACCATAAATGCAAGGTTGGGAAATATGGTTGACCTGAGAAGAATCGGCCATGAAAATGGAAGTAATATAAGTCTATGTAAAGAGAAGAAAATGTAGGGGGTTTCGAAAAGGCGAAAGTTCGAGTATTTGAGGTGAAAGAGACAGCAGAAGATATAAGAGAAAGAAAGACGACGACAGACAGAGAAGAAATAAGAGATGATGATGAAAGAATAACAAAGGTGGTGGGCATCGTTAAAAGGGAAGCTTTTTTTTTTAAGTGCGAAAAAGAGAGAAAACCCAGAAAAACCAACTTAATAAAAAAAACTTGAGATTCTTGGCTTGGAAAAGAATTGAAGTGTGAAAAAGTTGATAAAAAAAAATAAAGAGAGAGAATCTGGTGAGAAGGATGATGATCGTTAGAAACTTAAGAGAGAAAGAAAAAAAAAAAAAAGCGACGGCTTAGAAATTAGAATTGGGAATTCCTTGCCTTTTGTATGGAACTGGAACATTCGAATAATTGTAGAGTGAAGAAGAAGCAGAGGAGTTTTTTTTTTTTTGGTTTAGGGGGTTTAATGGTGGAAGAATATATGATGATCTTAGTAATATGAATGTGAATATCTTCTGGGTTAGATTTGAATTTCAAGGAATTTTCCCGGGTTAAAAAGGTCTGCCTCAGCTGTATTCAACTGATCTTTTGTTACTCTAAACATGTGTGTAAATTGTTCCGAGGTATGCTCGACACTGCACGGTGTTATAGTATACTAGTATTAAAGAAGGGGGAAATGACGAGAATATCGGTTTTGATCCTACAGTAGAAATGAAGGGTTCTGGGATGGGAACAAACGGCGTGTTTATATGAGGTTGTAGTATCACAGAGAGTTCTTTTCGCAATGTATCATAGGTACGAGTGACTGTTTTGGTTAAACTATTAGAGGTCGCGAAAACACAGATGAGGTGAGGATGGATATGGTTAGTTCACAATTCGAAGTTTGTGATGACATATGGTGAAGGCTTTTGATGATATATGTTTTCGTATCTAGACACATGATATACGATCTTAAGATAATCAAGGTTGATTCATGATTCTTATATATTAAAGACTACATATATGAAATAGTTACGCACTATACAGTTTTAAGACACACGCAACACAATTGAAAACAATGCAAGATGAAAAAACTCGAAAAAGATAATACAACTAAATAGGTCTCCCAAGGGACAAGATCACAAGAGTCATAGTAACCTTTACACTCAAGTAGTGAAGTTCAATACTTACCAAGTTAAGTAGTGAAAATAAAAGTCTAGTGAATCCTCCAACAGGGCAAAACAATCAGAAATCTAACTTTCAGGTTGTCAACAAAGCCTTCTTTTTCACTTTTTACCTTCTTTTTTACTTTTCTTCTTCATCAGCCATCACCCCATCAGCCCATTGATTCTTCTTCTTTACTCCACTTTTCTGTTCATCCAATTCCCCTCATTGGATTGGATTAATTTCTTTTCTCTATTTTTATTCCTTCTGTCAAAATTTCCATTGTTTATTCAACACCTAGCTTCTGTACAAGCTTTTCCTTTTCCTCTTTTTAACTGTCTAGCTTTTTCATCACAATTTAGGTCTGCATGATGCGCTTGATGCTCCATCCATATTATTTAATTCCACATTTTGATAAAAAGAATATCTAATGCAAAATCTAAAAACATATAAACGGTTATCATTAAAATTTGTGGTTCATCGCATTTTCATATATCGGCCAATAATTTGAAGATTCGCTTATAATTTTTCAACTACTAGTGACGGATTCTGTTTTAGGACTCAGGTGTAATATCGGACTAACGGTCACACACAAAAACGATTATATGCAAAAGTTTTAGTTTGTATAAAATTCCCACTTCATATAAATCCTCCATAGTGATGAAGTCAGAAATGTCTACCCTTTACTTTTTTTCTTAATCTTTTAATGGGTGACAAAATCTCTGGCCCATTATAAAGAGAATTATTCATTGATGTTACAACTTAATTACTAGTATAAGATCCTGTATGTGTTTTATTAAATTTTCATGTGTTATAGCCGTTAATTAAGGATCTGTTTATTAGTCGGCTGGTCTTGTAAAGTGTACAGCACCAATTTTTAAGATCCAAGACGCGGGAGTACGTTATTTTTCTAGTAGCAGCATATATGCCTTTCAAACTACCTTAACAAAATTACAAATCAAGACTCCTTAGTACGATCGATTTATATACACGACGCCTTTCCAACAATTGGTATGGACGAGGTCGAGAATCAAAATAAAAGATTGTATGTGATCGGATATATTAGTTTGATGTGTTTAACACAATAACACAACTTTTAGATTTTGAGTTTGTCAATTGTCGTACAAGTGATGCAACCTAAGCTAGACTAACTAATTTAAATGAGAGTGTTAAATCATAGTTTATTGAGTGGCCGACCAATAAAACTCTATTATATTCTATTTCAAAACTCTGTCAACTCTATAGAAAAATAATTCATTCGGATTTAGGTATCAGAGTTGATTGATTAGCATCATAAAATGTCGGATGCTTCCTAAAATTTAATTGATTAGACAAGCATCCATGTGTTGATTAGAAGTGTGAAATGTGAACCATACACGTACGTTTAATATCACTGCATTATACTATTTCAGCTAACTAATTTCATCCTATCAGATTACAATTAGATCGCATAATGGAGTACATGATATTCGTATTGTTCCTTTCTAATCTTAGAGTACATTATTTGACAGGTTAATTCTTAACTACCTATGACCTAAATGTGGAGTAGTACGTTGTGATTCAAGTTTCATGTATTATTCCAAAACATCACTAGCTTTAAAATGTTCAACCTTACGTTTGCTTATTGTGTTCGTTATTGATCTTTTCAATTAGGTGTTAGTTAAGTATTTAACGATAGATCGGGTTGAGAAACTTTTTCAATAAATACTCTTGTTGTACATTATCGTCTAAACCGCGGTGATTATGAATAAGACAATCCAATACTTTTAAAAATTTCTAATTCATTCGAATTTGTATGATCATAAACATAAGGGTTTGCTACCATCTCATATCTTTTTGTTGTAGTGTTGTACATAGATGAAGAGTTAATGTGAGGAGAGAAATTACGAAGGTTCGAATTTAAGACTACTAAAAAATTTTAATTACTAGATCAAACCTTATCTCTCGTCATCTTACAAGTTATGGTGATTAATCCGTAAGAGAAAAAAAAAAAAAAAAAACGTTACGTGGTGATTTTGCAACATGTTGAGGAATGTTTTGCAGGCCGGTTGATTGACGCAGCATTGTGCAATGGGCTTGGTCAAGTTCAATTCGTTGGACCTTAGCTTACTACACAAAACAAAATGAGGTTTTGTAGAATACTAATAGGCAATAGAAGCAGTAGTCTACATTTTTTTATCCGCAATTATGTAAGACTATGATCCACATTTAAGCTTACACTTAATACGAAAAATGAACAAATTATGATTTTGGAACCTATTGAAGTCAACCAATATCACTATGATCCCAATTAAACTTGTTGATAATCACTATCTAATTCAACCAATATCTGAGCCAGGTCAGACTCTGTACGGCGAGAAAAACTTGCTCACTCATCGTCTCAACATTTAGACATACGCAATACTCATGTCTAATAAATCGATCCAAACTGATCGAGTCCAATACCAACCTAACAAAATAACGCTAACCCCACACCACCACCACCACCACCACCACCACCAACAACAACAACAACAACAACAACAACAACAACCCACTTAATACTTGATGATTTATCAAACATTCTCAAATTGGAGAAAGGCTTGGCCAATCACGGTGATTGGCAAGCCTAACTCTAATCACCGATTTCTGTGAATCTGGGCCGTCCATCTTGCATTTAAAGAAACTCCACCAAACTCCCACAAACAGTTTCTGCAATTTCTCTCTCTCATGTCTCTTCTCAATAGAATTTCTCTCTCCTCACACCTCACACCTCACACCTCAACACATATCCCTCCCTCACCAGGCCACCGCCACTGTCACCTCACCACCGCGTGCTAGCTCCACTGGAAACTGATAAACAGCCACGGGAATAATTATTATAGGTCAAATCCCCAAATTAGACCTATAATACTTGTTCCAATATTCCTTTTGTCAAATAAAATTGGAGGTGGTTTAATTACCTTGAACCTCTCCACTATGAAATCAAAGCTGCAAATTCGAAACATATGATCAGTCGAGATAGAGGTTTAAGTTTGATTGGTGGTGTGGAGGAGAGAGGAGTGAGAGTAAGATGTGGGAGCCGGCAGACCTTGTGGCGCAATTGCAATGGTATATGATAAATGTATAATTGTATATATGAATATGAATTTCTGGAATGATAGTTGTACTCCATATATTATGGTGTTATGATGAAGTGGTTTGGTGGGCGTGAGCTTGTCGTTGTCATTGGCTAGTGTTGGAAGAACTCCGATTGTAATGGTAATGAGGGGGAGTGAAGGGCAGAAGGGGTGGCAGGAGGGAGGATTACGGTGTGCTGGTGGTGGTCACGTGGGTTAGTGGAGAGAGAAAAATGATTTTTTTCTGCTCAAAACCCCACCTCCCCATGTTAATATGTTTGCAAACTGAGAATATTTGTCTTTTTGTGCTGTGATTAGAGTTGGGGCTCCAATCACTGTGATTGGTGTAGCCAACCTCCTCAAATTGAGGAAACAACCCATAAAGGTGATAGCCCAATAAAAACGGACCTACTAATTAAGTACATACTACATGACCACCCACGCACAATTAAAGAGGATAATCATAATTATTATACACACACTCACACACTCATACTCATTTAATTATTTTATTTATTTAATTAAAGACTTGTCCTACAATATTAACCTGAAACAGAAAAAAGCAAAAAAAATTCCCCCTTTTATTATTTCTGTTGAGCAGAAAAAACAAACCAAAAAAAAAACCCCTCTTTTTTTCCCCTAAATTTCAAACCTTTCGATTTTTCTAGGGTTCGTCGTCGTCGTCCCCAAATCAATTTCTCAGCGATGGCGACACCACAAGGCGGCGGCGGTGGTGCCGGAGGAGGGATGGACCAAACTGTGCTTGATGATATTATCCGGCGGCTTTTGGAGGTCCGACTTGCCCGACCCGGAAAACAGGTCCAGTTATCCGAGTCTGAGATCCGACAACTTTGTCTTGCTGCCCGAGAAATCTTTGCCCAGCAACCTAATCTCCTTGAACTTCAAGCCCCTATCAAGATTTGCGGTATATTTCTTCTTCTTTTATGTATCTTCTTGAAAAAGTTTGTGCCTTTTTCTTGTATTTTGATGTTATTGTTGTTGTAGATGTTTAAGAATGAATGTTGTTTGTGTTTTTGGGGATTTCATGTGATTTTTTTGATGGGTTTTTGTTTTTGTGGGTTCTTTAGGAGTTTTTTGATGTTGTGGGTGTGAGATTGTTTGTTGTGTTGTTGCATTCTATTGTATTAATGCAGTTTGATGATTATCGGGTTTTTATGTTACGTGATTTCGTGTTCCTGCGTGCCGTAGATGATAGATAATGGTGAAATGTTGAAGGAGTTTAGAGATTGGATGCTGAAATTGAAAGTATGAGAATGTGGGGGTTTATCTAGTTGAATTTGCTAACCGGTGGTGTGTTGTCTTGTTTCGTGGCTGAAGCGTGGAACTTATGAATGATAGTTTCGGGTTTTGGGGTGTTTTCCTGCCGTGGATGTTTGTTATGTGGTGGATAGTTTGTATCTACGAGTATGTCGACCCAATTGTATTATGTAGAGCTATATGTCTGCAAAGTTTCGACCTTTGTGCTTCTTAGAAGCAGGAGTGTTTTTTGCTTTGGTTATCAGGGAAGTTGAAAGGGTTAATAGGTTCTTTTTTTAAATTTAAACAAAGTTAGTCAGAGTTCCCGAGCATTTTGTGGAGGTCAAGTGTTGGGGATCAGGAGGCATTTGATATACAGTATTGTGTCTCTTTCTCCATTGTTTGGGATGGATGATCAGTGCTTATACCATGCTCCAAGGAGCACAAGGAGCATGGTAGTCCTCCTCACAATAGATGAGTGGGGACCATATATTAAAAAATGAAAAATTATTTTAAGTATGGTCCCAACTCCTTTATTGTGAGGAGGATCGCCATCCTCCTTGTGCTCCTTGGAGCATGGTATAATTTGCGCTCTTTTTTCCTTCTCTACGTACCTTTCTGCCTTTTCCAGAATACTCCGTATTAATTAGGGATCGATTTACATAATATCAACACCCAACGGAACAAATTATACTGCATTCGAGTACCATTTTTTTTAATTTCAAACTTCCTTTGATGAAGTGTTTTTTTTTTAACCTAGATGTAATCCGACAGGTTGGCAGGTAAGTGAAGGGTTTATTTTCATTTTATTGGATGAAGTGGAAAGATTAGAGAAGTTTAGTAATCCGTACTTCAACGATTTCTTCTTCAAGTACTTGGTGTTCAAATTTTTGCACCAGTAAAGGAATGCTTTGGGATGTTTCTCAAGGTTTTTGAGCAGAATTCTCTTCTCAAGAAGCCAGCCAACTTACATTTCCGAAATCGGAAACCAGCAATTACTCTCCATGCAATTAAATTACACATGAACAAAGAATTGAGATATTCATATCAATGCTATGTATATATTTCTGAACTTCACTCTATAGAATTTAGGACAAAAAAAAATAAATTAAAAATCTATCAGTGCTTTAGAGCGAACTAGAATTTGATGGGCATATAATCCTCACTACCCATTCTTAGTCCCACCTCTATTTGATATCAGGATCTTCGGTAAGACTTGATAGTTTCACGTTTGCCTGCCCAGACTCGAGCAATTTATCAAGATCCTGTTGTTCGATTTCAGAGAGTGGAGGTGTATAACGCTCTTTACCTCCAGGTTTGGATGAAGCATTGCCATACCACATCATGCCCAAGATTGCGATCATCATACCAACAACAACGTGCCAATTGAGGCCCTCTTTCCCGAAAAATGTGAATCCCAGAATGAGCACAAGAATAGTCTTCATGTGACCCAGCACTTGGAAGGTCACAGCTGAGAATCTACCAATGCAGATGAACTGGCTAAGGTTGGTGCCTATCGCAATGGTGCAAGAGAGGATTATGAAGAACTGCAGAACAAGACAGCAATCTTATTAGTTCCCTCAGTAACAAACATATGTTCAACCTTTGGATATAATCATATGCACACTAACACGTAACAATCATAGATGAGACATAAAACTGGTCTGCTCAGACCAAGGCATTAGGTTTTAAAACGCTCATTGCCTGAGTTAAGTGCATTGCTATTAAGGCGTTTTCAGTGTTGTATATTGGAAGTTTTGACTTTATCAGCATCCAAAACCTTAATTTTGCAACTATCACAAGTTGGCCCCGAGATTCCCTTGAGCTTCAGCAACAGCTTTCATACATTTGAGTTAGCCAAGCCGCCAAGCGTTACTAGTTGCTTCCAGGATCCATAATTTCAGCACAACAACAATCATGTTCATGTTTCAAAATCTTATGTTGTCCACACACACACACACACAAAAACCCTCTTACTGAGGGTAGGAGCCAAACTTAAAATATTAAGTAGAAATCGATGATCTTAGCGACCTACATCCAGAAGTAGCCTGAGGTAATGTACTTCAGATTTTTATTACACCCGAATACATTACACATATTGGACAAAAATCCATATAGGCTTTGATGAATGGAACTGGATCACAATGATTAAAAAGTTAGAAGTCTCGGCTAAAAGCAATTCCTAGGTCCACAAAAATAAGAATTAATGTCCTGTACTTGGAACTAGAATAGGGTTGGCAATTCCTATAGGTCTGAATAACGTGGATTCAACATAACTGATAATCCATATAGAAATTAAAATAATGTAAAGTATGTTCTGCATGATGCATGCCACCCTAAGGAAATTAGGGACACAAAAAGACATGGCAGGACTCCTCTTGATCTTCAAGCAATAGTAAATAGCCACATACCTAATGGATCAGCAGAATTTGCAAGGCGATACTTCACAGGTAATCCCAATACAGCATAGAACATCCCCCCCTCCCCTTTCCCACCGGAAAAAAAAAAAAGGAAAAAGAATTGAACTCGAAACAACTTTTCAACATCTATTTTCATTTTCAGGAAGTTCATCCAATGAACAACACTGCAAACATATGCAACTCACACTGGAGGTTTGGAATTACACACTCAATCACATATCTCAGCTTGTAGTACCATCTTTCAAAAGGTTTCTCTACCGAAACCTACTCTTTATTTAGCAGAATCAAATCAACTGAAATTAGATTCTAGTAAGTTAACAGTTAACACAGAGACCTGAGGCGGAGTTGGTATTTATTGACTTCTCACATCATATACAAGAAGGATCGCAAAAGATATATGAGACAGGAGCCGCGCAAGAAGATCAATTCTTTGGTGTCAGGTCTTTCCATGGCATTCAAACACATTCATTAAACAGGACTTAAGCAAAAATTGCATGAAACATAGAGAAATACTTAGATTACTTACCACAGCAATTTCACTGTAAGGATAGGCATCAACCCTTTTTTCGGTGAGCCAATAGTCTACAACAGGCCCTACAAGCAGCAAGGAAGCAGCTTGAACGGGAGCTGTACGGCCCAATAGATTGAAAGAGCTGATAGAGTACTTGTGTTGTAGATGATGTACATACTGCAAAGTGAAAAAGACGACGAGAAATTAGATAAGCATAAAAGGTAAGAAACATTTCAGCCACATCACTGCACTTTGAGTAGTCACACGCGGCACGCCACCACATCATAGAAGGGGGGAAACTACAGGCTTAACGAAAAAGGAATTTTGGGATAAAGAATAAAAGAATAAATTAGTGTACTCAAAAGAAAGAGAATTGACGTAAGGATGCCCCTCTAAAAACCAATGTGAAACATAGCACACTAGCTGCACTAACATTACTCAAACCTCGAGGATGTTGCTGGAAGCTTAATTGCATAAGAACCTTTTTTTCCATTATGCACTCAGTACAGGATTAACCTCAGCTATAAGTTCCTTTTTCCAGCTTACAGAAATTTTACCCGTCTCTTAACTTGGACAGTGAACCAAGCGTACGACATACTAGTGAAGCCATGACCCTTGCCCTGATTGATCCATTGAAACAGCGGGTCGGGAAAGAAAAGGTGCTATCCCAATTGGTGGGGTGCTACTCAAGCATGTTATTTAGGTAGTAAAAGGCTAGGAATTTTTATCTCTAGGATTAACAGTGCAATGGTAGAGTCAGTTCGTTTTTGTCAAAGAAAGATCTCTAACCACTTGCCAACATTAAAGGCCCTCCAAATGTTCAACCTTTTACAGGGAAGTGCAATTGTTTAATTTCAAGGGCTGATTCTCCCGTTTAAGGGACTTTTAAGCCTATCCGTCACCCGTAGAGGTTAGCATGTGTTTTTGGCTAACTTGGGCACCCTATCATACGTCTTTAGCTCTTATATTTTGCCAATACACATAATATGACCCCTAGGGGGTACTACAAAAATTTGAGACATTTTTGTTGCAATGCCGTTTTGGCCACATAACCGTGGATTAAATTACTTTGATTCTGGCCAATTTTGAACTTTTTTTTAATTAACCAAGTGTTCTCAAAATTTTACCACGGAAATCCTTGGAGTGCCCTTATTTGATATGAGAGTCAGTTCCCTCTTTAGGTAATTCTCTAAGCCCATTTGGTACACGACACTCAATGAGGCTAGTGTGCGATTTTTGCCAATTTTGGGAACCTATCATAGGTTTTTGGATATATTATTTCGAGAAAACCCATAATATTACCCCTACAGGCTCCCACAAAAATTTAACCCGTTTTTGTTCCGGAGTCACTTTGGGTCAAAATTCGTGGATTATAGCCTTCAATTTTGTCCAACATTTGACACTTTTCCAAAAAACTCAAAATGCTATTAAAACATTACCGTCAACACCCTAGGAGTGCAATTGATGAATTTGAGGGACCGGTTCTTCCGTTTGCGCGTCTTTTAAGCCCCTCCGCCTCATATCACAAGTTAAGGCGAGAGCGTGTTTTTGTCCGATTTGGGACACCTATCATAGTTTTTTAGCTCTAATATTTGGACGCTACACACAAATATGACCTGTAGGAGCTGCCGCAAAAATTTGAGTGATTTTTGTTTCAGTGCCATTTTGGCCAAAAAAACGTGGATTATATACTTTGATTTTAGCGATTTGACCATTTTATTTAAAATAGCCAAATGTTTTCAAAACTTTTCCAGGACAGCATTTGAGTGCCCTTATTTGATATGAAGGGCAGTTCCCCTGTTTTGGTAGTTCTTTAAGCCCATTCCACACACATCACACGATGAGGCTAACATGCACTATTTGCCAATTTTGAGAACCTACCATAGGTTTCTTTGCTCTAATGTTTTGAGAAAACCCGTAAAATAACCCCCAGGGGCTTCCACAAATATTTGATCCGTTTTCGTTCCCGGACCATTTTGGACCAAACATCGTGGGTTATAGCCTTCAGTTTTTGTCCAATTTTGGCCATGTTAATCCACTTTTTCCTAAGTATCCAAATTTTATTTAAACATTACTATAAATACCCTATGATTACCCTTGATGTATCACAAAAGTAATGCATTTTGATTTGAGAAAACCGGTCAAAAAAGGCCCTTCACTCCAAAATTTTAAAAAGAATTAAATAAGAGGCTCTTCACTCGAAAAATAAAGGAGATGGAAATAGGAAACATTACTCCACTGAAAAGAAAGAAAGCCCCTCACTCAAAGTTAAAAGAAAGACAATATCAAAAAAAAAAACAGAAATTAAGGCACTCCACCCAAGAAACTCACACACGAGAGAAAAAAAACATTGGGTTTGGGAGGAAGCGAACCC
Source organism: Spergularia azorica (assembly GCA_038382645.1). Classification (NCBI taxonomy): domain Eukaryota; kingdom Viridiplantae; phylum Streptophyta; class Magnoliopsida; order Caryophyllales; family Caryophyllaceae; genus Spergularia; species Spergularia azorica. The sequence continues at coordinate 21,328 of JBBYHQ010251610.1, forward strand.
CAGAACACCAATTGCAGGAACATTTAATCCACAAAAATCCAATCTCTAGGCCACCATCAAAAAACATGAGAATAATAGGAACTGCTTTTAGTTATACATTAATTTTCAACTATTGGGCCCCCGTATCGAGAGCCACAGCCGGCCCAGTTCACTAAAACACATGAGTAGACACTGTAGATTATTGAATTATACTTTAAGATCTTTCTTTTCAGAAAAAAAAAAACCTAAGATCTCATTTACGAATTTTGATTTCTTCACAACAATCCAAGTTTGCCTACGTCCATGATCCCATGGCATAGTTCAGCCTGAGTGTCCTGGAATTAGCTAGCCCCCGGTGGAATGTTGAGTTATATCAAGCTAATTGGTTCAAAATACTTCAATTCATTTTGTTAGCCACCTGAAGCTATTTGCACACCTAAGGGTAGTAGTGTACTAGCGTATTCCCTTCTAGTACCTATATGCCATATTGGAGTATAACCCAAATTATGTGATGTAAGGAATGTCAATCTACTGATATTAAATCGCTTGAAGAAAAATGACAACAAGAACGTCATGAAGACAAGAACAGTATCAACAAGAATAATCTTTACCCAGTTACCAAGACCTAAATGTTTCAACTAAGATCCTTAATCAGACACCAAGGCAATGCCTTGCACTTGCACCTAGACTAACCATTCGTGACTGGGTAATTTTAAAGTCATTGTGTATCACCATCGTCCGAGTTCTCGCGCCCGAAAAGGACAACTGAACTATACTAATTCAGGGCCCCAGGGTCCCTTCTTAATGAAAAAGGCTTTAATTAGATTTCAAGGGAACAAATGAGAAGAGAAAAGTAGACTTAAAGATAAACTAACAATCAAATGGACATGTACATGCTAACTACTTCTTGGGCGAGTATCCAGTCTATAACCCTCTGTATTTTCCATTTAGCAGGTACTCCAAAATCGTAATTGCTCAGCCTTAAGAACAATTGTCCAGCCCTCCAGAATCTATATCTCGAAGCTATTTATAAACCTCAACCGCTCTACATATTACCTAACAGTAAAAAGCAGCCTTCTTGACAGACTCAAACTACATAACTGACACAGGACTTTTATCTTTAAATTTTTTGCCCTTGCAAGATCAGCTCGTTATTCAAGTTGCACCACTGACCCCCTCCCCACCACCCCATCCCCCCCACCACCCCATTTTCCTAGTTTCAGCACTGCCCACATAGCAATAACCAAGATAGACAAGGACTAAATATACGAACAAATTAAAGCCCAATCAGGAGAATAGCCATTTTAGAGACTGATCAAACATGGTTCAGCTGAATAAAATAAACAACATAAGATTATGACATGCAGTTTAAGACCAGATAGATTTGAGACTTTGAACTCACATATTGTTGCAGAGCAGTGCTCCAAACTGCCACAAAAGCGGCAATGAAACCTTTTCCATTGACAGACACATCAGTTACAGTGCAAACTCCGA
>JBBYHQ010252682.1:0-22771 GCA_038382645.1 Spergularia azorica
TCACACTGCTGCGAAGGGCAATCAAACAATTGGTCATTATCTTGTCTATCAAACAAAACAACTGAAGATCATCCTTATGATGCTGTGGTCGTAACGGTAGGTGCTTTCTCACTTGAGCTCATGCTAATGCACTTGTAGATTATATGATACTATTATTCTGGAGGAAAATTTACTGTATTTAGGGTTATACAGAACAAATTATGCTTGAGAACTTGAGGGGATTGATTTTAGGATTTGTCTCTTCTACAAATGATTGAAAATATGATATTTAGCACAATGAAGAACTTGGAGTCTAGTGTTGTCACCAAGTCGCAAGATCCTGTTGACACCAAGTTTCAAGATTCTCCTGTAAGATTGCGTCATAACCCAACGTCTTTTATGAGATTTCTGCCTCAGGTTGGTGGGGGGGGGGGGGGTAGGATTAGGCTGAGGTTTATGTGATTGATTCGTGCCTCCTCTGTAAAGGCTCTGACTCTAGCCATTTGGATTTTGGCTAGTTTTTCGAGCTCTACTTCTATGTATTGAATATTCAATCACCTCATCATATAAGAAAACTTGTGATCACCTGATGAAGGACATGTCTGAAACAGGCTCCACTCAACAACGTCAAAGAAATGAAGATTCTTAAAGAAGGGATTCCTGTTTCCCTTGACTTCATTCCGGAGGTATGTATTTGGTAGGCAAAAGTTACAGTAAGAAAATTTGTCATCACCTGACCAACTTATCAATAAGGTGCTATTGGTGATTTGACATTATCTTTGCTTACATGTTCCATAACTTTTTCAGGTTTCTGTTCATTGCATATATAGATTTTTATAATTCTTATCGCCTAAGTGGATAATATGATCAACTAAGCCTCTTTGTTTGTAAAGGCCAACCTGAGATTTAAATCTGGTATCTTTTTTTTTATATTGTTATGTAAGTAGATCTCCACACCTGGTCCATTCTTTGCTATGTTTCAGCTTTGACTATCACACTTTCGTAGTAAAGAGCGAGAAATAGTTGATAGGTTTCATGATTATTCTTCTTTTGCTAGCATTAGGCATTGTTGAGTTTGATCGCTGTGAAGGCATGACAAATTTAGATATAGGTTTCATGCCGATGAGGATGCTCTTCATGCTTACCCTCATGCCGTGGTGATGTGAGTTCTCAAGGTTACCTATCTACACCTCAGGCAACTAATGCTGCGGGGGGTACATAGGAGCAACTAATGCTGCGGGGGTGGGGATATGAGGATTCGAACCCAGGACAAGCCCCGTGGCCCAGGCAGTGAACTTGCTAACCACTCGGCCAACCTTAATCCTCTCCCTAGTTCGTTTATGAAGCTGTATTAAAAATCTTGATTATTGACCTGGGTTATGCTGTGATGTGTAGACCACGTCATATGCTTCTGTGAAATTGCTTGAGCTAATACTATGAATCACAAATACTCTGGTCTTTTTCCCCTAACCATGTAACCCAAAGGTGTTAATCGACTGTTCTTTCTGTCATGCAGGTGAATTATCTACCACTCTCTGTTATAATCACGGCATTTCAGAAGACCAATGTGAAGAGACCCCTTGAAGGTTTTGGAGTTCTAATTCCCTCGAATGAGCAACATAAAGGACTGAAGACTCTTGGTAAGTTTCGTGTTTAGACTGTTTACTGATTTAGATATCTTGTAGTTAAGCCTGCTAATAGTTCTTTTGTGGCACAGGCACTTTATTTTCTTCAATGATGTTTCCTGATCGTGCCCCCTCTGACCAGTATCTTTATACCACTTTTGTTGGAGGAAGCAGAAATAGACAGCTTGCAAAAGCTTCAACGTATGACTTTTGGGGTCTTTTGCTCTTTTATTCCAGATTCGGTACACATTGATTCTAATGCTTCTTATGGTTCTAGGGAGGAGCTCAAGCAAATAGTTTCGTCAGAACTACATCAGCTGTTAGGCACTGAGGGAGAACCTAGTTTTGTGAAGTACGAATATCAATCGCAATTTTACATTATCTATGCTTAAAATACACTGTATTTATTTTTCTCTTTGAAACTCAGTACATTAATATTGTGCAGTCATTTCTTTTGGAGCAAAGCATTCCCTCTATATGGGCGCAATTATGACTCTGTTTTGAGGGCTATAGAGAAGATGGAAGAAACTCTGCCTGGCTTCTTTTACGCAGGTAATATCATTTTTTTCTTTTGAAGATTTATCTTTTCACCGAGGGGATAAATTGACAAAGAGTGAAAGTACAGGCTCGAGGGACAAACCCTAGAACATTCCCTTATGGAAAGACCCAAGCTTTACAACAATTTTCATTCTATAAGGCTAGCAGAAAACCTATGCATTGCGCAAGCAAGCACAAATTGGATAGATTTCACATTTTTTCATCGGTGCGAACAACCGCTTGAAAATTCTGTTGTATCAATCTCACTGAAGCTCACACCCTGTAGCAACAAGAGCTGATCTTAATATCATAGCCCGAACACAATTTTTGTTAGGCAACTTAAGTGTCCAATCTATGTCGCTTTTAAGGTGCACCATGTACGTGATGATATGCCTAGCTAGTTGGAAATAGGTCTCCAAATGGCTTTGGTTGTTGAGCATTTCAACAAATGATGTGTGTTTCGGCTACATTCATGATACATTTATTAGCTAGATAGATTCCTAGCTACATTTGATTAGGTGTTGTCTCCTTTCTGCTCTATGTCATCCAGGCAACGATTGTCCTGGCATAGCAAGTTTTTCCCACATAACATTAGGCATCATTTACGGATGGAGTGCTGATAAAATGTTAATATGCCTTAATAATATGTTGGAGTGTGTGTTATGTACTACCTGAACTCCAGCTGTGAGCGAGGCCTGAATCACCAATAGATCATCTCTGAGTTGCAATATCCTCTTCTAGACCCGGGAATTACAGACTTTAACTTTAGCTAGGAGCCAGATTGATTGACCAACACTGTCTAAAGAGAAAAAAATTGAGTCTATCATTTAAGGCGCCGTTAAGCTGTGTGATTCGACATTTAGATGTTGTACTGCTATCTAATGTTTTTCTTTCTCTGCTGTCAGGTAACAACAAAGATGGTCTTTCTGTGGGGAAGGCGGTAGCCTCTGGTTACAAGGCTACGGATCTTGTGATGTCATATCTTGATTCTAGTTCAACGGCGAAGCACCCTCTTTGAGCTGCTCTCACTGGCGCAGGACTTGTGTGTATGAGCAATGGAAAACATCTAATTTGCTCTTCAGTTTGTAAAACGTTCCCACATGTACTCTCACAAAACACGAGATTACGTGTGAGCCCATTACCATTTGCTGATGAAGATTAGAGGAAGCGTATCCTAAACGTGACAGGCCAACGGGGGAAAAAAACTGTGGGCGAAGACGAGGAACACAGGAAAAAGAAAGGCTTATCGTTGTAAAAAATGCGTCTTCGCACCCACGAGATTAGGAACTTACTTTAGCCTAACTTGAAATTTTATTTTCATGGTTTTGTTTAGTTCTATAGTCCGCTTGCTATCTCTTATATCTCTTCCCATTTGGAGGAATTGGAGTAAGTAAAGACTACAAAATTTCGTATAACCCATCCTCAAAGTAACTTAATTGCAAAATCACTCTACTCCGAAATGACTCATTTTACATTAGAAATATCAAGTAGTTGTTTTGATCTAATTTATTATGCAACATTACTCGTGATTATAAAGGATTGCGCAATATAAAGATATTAGCCATAAGTAATTCACAAAGTACCTGTTTACATATGCTAATTGAGGTGGTCTAATTATAAGTTACAGTCCAATAAAGCAATACATGGTCACTGACTATATAAATTTGGTCACTATAAGACGAGATGAGATTTATTCAAGATTAATCACAAATCGACATATGTCCTATATGCAAATGTTTTGTAGGAGGGATCGAGAACCACCACCAGCACAACTAATTAATTAGCATTCTACAAGTTCACTCATGCACTTGTGAGCCAGAATTGAGCAATAGATATGTACCCAAGTAAAAGCGCACAAATAATATCCAGGACATAAATTTCTTCAGATTATGGATGTTAACGGTGTGCATTACAACACTCAGACTTGCAAGAGTCGCAACTGTACAACAGAATATACTACGCTGTTATGCTGATCTAGCAACTGTTCATCTCCGCATCTAATTCTATCTAACATTTTGGAGCCGGACAGGAGTCTTCTTACAATTGTATCTACATGTGGTACAAGACAGTTATGGTGACCATTAACAGATCAATCCCATTTCACTGTTTCGCATGTAAACATCCTGGCCGATGTTTTAGCTGCTTGCCATAACTCGGATGGGAGTAAACATCCCACCCACGTGGATTTTCGAAACAGATTTTATAGATTGACGCAATGAAATAGCTGTAGCAGTGAGCAACATCACAACAGAGGTCCAGCAGAATCTCAGCATCAACAACCAATCTCGCCTTGCATCACTGAGTATTTTGCCAAACACTACCTTGAGTCGGCGGTCTCTAAGGAGTTGCTCATAGTTGGACGTGCTGGAAGATGCAGTGCCTGGGAGACCCTTCCCAATTATCCACTGGTTCAAGACATCAGCAATAGCTCTGCAAAGCTGTTGGCGAACAGGGGTGGCCTCTTTTGATAAGAATGCTCTCACCAAAGACGAACCATCCTGTTTGTAAGAATAAACATAGACAAATTTCAGAGATTGGCTAAGTGTGAAGCAGAGAATGAGACAAAATTGAAACTGTGTTTCATTGAGGTAGTAGTTGTATCATTATTGAGGAGAGGAACAAAAAAGACGTCTATGATCCAAGGTTACTTACGGCAGTAATCAATAGTCTTCTAACCACGCTACCATCTTTAGAAGGTAAAAGCCTCAACACAAATGTTGTGACATCAAAGATTTCCCCACTGCCACTTGAAGATTCCAATGGCTCGTCAGCGAACTCCATAACACTGGGCAAGGATTTCCTGGAGGAAATTGTAGTCCAAACACATTTATGACAGAAACTTGAAACAACCCTCCAAATAATAATCTAAAGCGTACATGGACACAGGCAAAAAGAAAAAGGAATAAGTTTTAACAACCCAATCAGCCACAGTTTCAACCCTACATCAGGACTGGGTGCAGACGAAGTTTAATGTGTGCAAGAGTTAAATCTTCTGGTTTTCAGCCATTAAGTCAACTACCAAGCACAAATGGTAATAATCAATATCGAGCCATCTTGGATTGCGGTAGGACGAGTCCCATCAGTTATTCTTTGTTGAATTTTTTTTTTTTCCTTTTTTCCTCCTATTTTTTATTATATTTACGTTTCTCATTGAAAATTCAATGATTTCACCCAATATACTGTCGATATATTTTTGGATTAGAAGCTTGTTGCAGTGCTAGCTAGTGACCTAGTGTACCGTTTTCCCCTCTGAGGGGAAGACTGATGCTTGTACTTATGCAGGAGTCTAGAGTAATCCCAGAGGCAATATGAGTAATATTGCAGTTAGAGATTCATGACAAATACTATATACTAGTATAACCTTAGACTTTCTTTAAGAAAGATTGCAAATAAGTAGAGCCCAAAGATAGAGACGGTCAAGTAGACACTATTTCGTAAACTTATAGGAAAATACTACCAACAGCAGCATTCTCAGTTAAAGTCCTCATGGGGCTAAATCAAACTGCTGAATCATCCAATACCCATTCGGGCTGTCACGATGCCAAGATGAATAGTTTTAAAAAAGGAAATTGACCACCATTGGGAAGACATTCTAAGAGCATATGCTTAATTTAGTTGGTCTACGAATATCTTTACTCCGCAATTCAAGGCACATTTTTTATCAATAACAGAACTCTAAACTGAAAAACACAAAACCTAATTAGAGAACCTGGAAAATAATAAAAAGCAACGTCCATAACAAACCGGATCATACCTTGCAGCACCTACTCTTAAAAACAGAGCAAGCCTCTGCCACTGAAACTCCCGTTTTCTATTGAATATAACCTGCAGACAAAAACATTGCATTTTAAACATTTCGTACTAGGACTTCCTATTGTAAGAAAGAGGGGGGGGGGGACAGAAGTCGGTGACCACTACTACTATTTGGTTTGAAGAAACATACCACCCAGCTTTGTTGTCTCATGAATAGAGGACAAATCACATCATAAACATACAGGTCACACATTTCTTCTAACCAAAGAAAAATTTTCTGAAAGTGACTGATCAAACTACATCGCAGCTTATCAGGTGTACCTATAATAAACAATCTTCACAGTTTATGACATTTTTTCAACCTAAAAGCTGGAGAGAAATTCATTGTCACGATACTTCAGATAAAAATGGGTCCAAAGACAGGGCTGTTTTGGGTCAACCGTGTCCTTCCCTAGCAACAGCCCACAACCGTCATCTTCGCCCAACACTTCCCCAGCGCTTCACCCGCTCCCCCTCTGACCCATAAATTTCACTCGATCAATAACTATGTACCATAAAATTCCGCATGCCCAGGCATGGCCACCGAGGCTGCATAGCTAAGTGGAGACGGTCGGAGCAAGAATCATGGCGGTCAGGGACATCTGAGGTGGGAAGAAGGCGATCAAGGAGATATCAAGTGGGATCATCATTGGCCCGGGAGGTCTGAGATGAATCTGTGGGTGGTCGGAGAGGTTGAATCGAGAGGTTAGATGGTTTCGAGTGGTGGGTCTGGGTGGGTGGGGGGTGGTTGGGCTGGTTGACTTGAGGAGGAGTGTGAGGGATGGTTAAAACTTACCACATAGGTAAATATAAAGAACTAGAAACGATTGCCAAAAAAGGAATATGCAAAGAATGAAAGAAATAGAGAGTGCAAAATTTGAAAAAAAAGAAATAAAAAGGAAAGAAACATGCTCCATATCCATGACTAGCAACAAAATTGTGATGCGATTAAAAAATAATGCATTATGTTGCGAAGTATAACCATTGTTGTATACTAATAGATTGACATCTACTAACTCCCTTGTCGCTGGAAAATAGAATATTTGAGAACGACAGAGAGAGCAGACTAGGAACTAGAACACATGCACAAGCAATAGGATGTCCTAGCTCAAGTAAGCACATCTGAGGTAAATCAATTTCAAATAAAAATTCAAGAACAGATTCAAAAGTCTGTTACCAGAAATACTTCCTCATCAAACCAATAACTCCTCTCTCCCACCTCCAAGGCACCAAAGAAAAATCACATCCACATGAACGAATAACCAGATCTCTTTATTACACTTACCGAATGCAAAATTCTCTTTGAAGCATCCGAGTTATCTGTTAGCAGTTTGCGCACAACATAAGGGTAAGCAGCTTCGAATGTCTTAAAATTTTCATCTGCAGCCATTGCCAAGCCTACGACAACCATAAAGATTATATAACTCAGCACCACATTCAAAACATACTTCACTTCCAACAGAGAAATGTAAGTGCAGGAAAGGGAATCTGCTAATTACATCTAGGGACGGCAAATCAACCAATTAAAATCCTTGTAAACCTCAGAAGTTTCTAATTTGACATAATATTAATGACGAAGCAAACACGATGGCATAAGAAACTTCTATTAAATGATTTGTGAGAGCAAAAATGCCCAAAGCCTCTATTCCATCCCCAAGGGAAGTAAGGTTTAAAATGATGTTCTATACTCGTATTCCGCAGATGCCTAGACGTAGTAAAGCTAGAGTGGACAAGAACTCTTCTCTGCAAATCATTTGGAAAAAGTTGGTGATGATAATACTAATATTGCAAAATTAACAAGAAAACATTGTGCCTCTAGGTATATTCAGAAACTGCAACATACTGTTGGGATGACAAGTTAATTCTGTTGTACCTTCCAGCGAAGCCAGAGACCTCAGCAGGAGAGTGAAGTAAGGAGGCATGCGAAAATGATACTTGAGGGCCACAGACCAGATTTTTCCAAGGACCTTCATCCACGTAGAGAAAGGAGTGAGAAACTAGAATTTATGATACTGAATTCAAATACAAGAGACTCACCACTATCAATCAAGCAGATACATATAAACATACGACGGACATCTTTTTATAAGCAATCAAGATAGTATATAGAACGGGCACTCATTTTGTTATTCTGTTTGATATCCTGGTGCCCCCCCCCTTTTTTCACGTTTACACACCTCTCACACTATGACATCTTCAAATGAGGGTTCATGCTATTCAACCACAAATTATTTTGACTCAAACACTTCATTGCTGTGAAGATTTGTTGAAAAATAGAACACTTGTTCGTTAAAAGCCTACAAACTGGCAGTGGGACACAATTTATATAATATTTAATAAGAATCATGATGAAGAAGACATTGATCATCCACTTACTATTAGATATGCACCACAACCCAATGGTCGGTTAGAGAAGAGGAAAAGAGCTATCACGAAGATAACCAGATGAACATTATAGGAGAAAGGTCCTCCAAAATGAAGCAATCAAATAGTATTGTGATAAAACAAGGGAAACAGGGATGTGCAGAAGTATGTTCAATTAACTTATGATCTCCAACATTACTCTTCAACATGCTCCATCGACATTATAGATTTTGTGATAAATTGCAGGATAAAATGACAGAAGGGATCAAACCACCTTATTGAAGGGGGGCAGTGATAGTTTTACTTTTCATTTTTTTTTTCATTTTTTCTTTTTTGCTATATGCTCCCATTAGTATATGGCCATGGGCAACACTCCCTTCGTGTCGTTGTAATACAACTATTACTACCTACCAAAGAGAATATTACCTTACTGAACTTGACATTTGGTATTCCATTACTGAACTCAACCTCTCCCAAGGCATTTTCCAGTTCCTGCAAGATTTAAAATAACACTTAGCAGCAGATGGTTGTAAAATGGACAGTAACTGAAAAACTTAATTCTAAGTTTGTAATGGTGAAATACAATCATACAAAGTATTGATCACCCACTTCCCCCAAGTGTCTTAGCCCACCACCTTGACATTTTTCAATTCTTTTTCCCACTTTTCTTTTACATAGGAACCATATTTCATCTCAAACCAAAAAAACAGAGTAACAATGGAGATCAAAGTGAACATAACAGATCACAACAGAATTATGAGTTACCGCAATTGCCAATCCAAGATTAAAGGTTTGTAGTTTCACCAACGACTATGCCAAATCCTAGATAACCATTATTTCGCTCACCAGATAGATCTATTGAGTGAGAGAAAGGTAGTGTAACACGGTTTTTTACCGGTAGAGGTTAATATAAATACAGACGGTAGGGGATCACAAAGACACACGGAACATATGCATTGTTATCTTACAAAATAGAACAACACTTGTCATCAAGGAAAGCTAGAGGAGGGCTGGAGTGTCATTACCATTGTCACAAGACGAGTATTGGTCCCAGGCATGACAACATCCATTTCAGCAAGAGCCTGTACTAGAGATGCCCAGTCCCCATTTACAATATGAATTATGGATGCAAGCATTGCCAACTGATGTTTCCTTTCCATTTCACACATCAATCCAAAATCTAAAAACCTGGCAGGACAAACGACAGAAAGAGATCATACCAACGTAAGGACACTATACGTAGTCAACAAACTTGAACGAACTTATTATCACATGGGGATAGAAATATTTAACAGCACCCTATCTGTCCAGAAGTTGTGTAACGCAGGTTCCCGGGGTGAGGATCAGCGTGCAGTAAGCCTGTTTCAAGAAGTTGAATAAGTGATGCTTCTACTCCTTTGCTTACCTAGAAAGACAGAATAAAAAAGAAAATTAGATCATCATGATATTTGCACAAGGCATACCACTTCCAAGATAGGATCCTGTGCACCTAGAAGGAAATCACACTCGTTTGCAAGTAAATTTAGACTCCACGCAAAAATATCCTCCCTTATATCCCCAGCATATATCCAACAACAGTAATAATAAAGAGAAAAGCGATAACGATATTGGCATCGTGGTTTGACAATAAAAAAAATTCAAGGACAAGGAGGAGTGCTGAGAATAAAGAACACAAACCAAATCAAGAAGACGGCGTTTTGCTTCAAACTTTTGTCTCTCAGAGTATGCAGGGCGAAGATTATCTGCAGCTCCCGTAGAGATCAAAAGTAAGTCATTTGGACTTTCACCAACCAACCACTCCATAGTCAGAACTCTTGTTCTTGTGAGGTGGGGAAAAACTTTTGGTACATGGATTGATGGGAAAGATGAGTGAGCATTCTGAAACCATACAAATACCTTAATCAGGAGTTTTGAAAATCATTCAATGTGAGAAAACACCCAGATGTTAAAAGCTACATTTGAAGAGGGAAAGGGTGCGCTAGAAATATGTACAAACAGAAAATTTCAAGAAAGATAACTATGGTCACATCTGAAAATCGGAAGGGAGAAACCCCTTACAGCACTAGCTATATAAGCCAAAACGTTTATAGTCCTTCAGGAGAGGATACAGTTAAAGCACAGAAAGTCCTTAAAGAGAATAGAGATAATACCAAAACCACAACCACATAAATTTATTATTTGTTAAATCGAAAAATACAGATGCTGTTGATGAATTATAAAGCAATTGATGAAGAAGAGTCTTTTTCACCAAAATCTGAAAACATCATTGTGCATTGAAGGAAGCCTCTATGGCTGCATCACTAATAGTACATGTTCTAAATCAAGTTCATGACGTCTCTATTCGAATCAAGTTTACTTTTATCTTCACAAGAAGATGGTCAGTAAATTCATCGTCATCACTGCTACCGAAGAGAGGAGACCAATCTATCAAATTACCATTCAGGGTTTAAAGGAAAATAAAAAATAAAGATAGAGAATGTCCACCAATATCTAACAACTCTAGAGAAAAAGAGGGTATTTAAAAGAAAACAACAAAAAATCATACCAAGAATCGAAAAGCATTTTCAGCTTCCAATCTGTAGTCCAACTCTCCCATTAAGCCCTTCCCAAGCTCATCAGCATACAAGCGAATATCATTTTTTCTCCTGGCAATCTTTTTCACCACGCCAAGCTGAAATAACCTAGAATTTTTAAACTTAGACTCATCCAGATGAGCAATCATATGTACAAGAAGAGGTTGGTACAAACCCCAAGACGAAGAATGTATATATCTCGGGCAACTTGATGATGTAGATCTGGTCGCTGAACTTTAATAGCAACAGCGCAGCCATCACGTGTTATTCCTTGGTAAACCTGTCATTTAAACCAAAGACCTAGTGTGCATAAGAAAGCTCAACGATCGGGACAAAAGTAGAAACACCGAACGGGACAGTAACACGTCTATAATAAGTCCTACAGGGTCAGTCACCCAAATGGCAAATAGCCGCTCTGATATAACAGGGATTGTGATATGTGTACAACTGGATATGCTTCTGTAAGAATCCAATCGTCTATCATTGAAAAGGAAACAAGGATTACAAACTGTTTATGCACGACGGCACTACATATCTCAATTAGTAAGAATATGAAAGAACTAGCACAATATTACATGGCCCACTATTATGATAGTCATGTGTTCTTACCAACGGGGAACCACTTTGACCCCATCTAATGTCGAAAACTAATTTTCATGGTAGACTTTCAAAATAAAATGGGTATATATACCTGACCAAAAGAAGCTGCAGCAACAGGTTCTTCGGATATAGAAGTAAAGTATCTTGACATAGGACAGCCCAACTCTTCCTCGATGATTTTCATAGCAACATCACTTGGGAAAGGAGGAATTCGGTCATGCAGCTCAGATAGGGCCTGTAATAGAAGAGGTAGAAAAACAACTTACAGCTGCTACCTAGGGACTAGGGATAGAGACAATGATGAATTAAAGTGGGTAGAAAGACCGACAGAAGAGGCTGATATCACAAACAAAGTACATCAAGATATGGCTGAAACATAATCCAGCTGAGAAGATTGATGATACATAGGCAAGGTCAACTCGCAATTACCAGAAAGCTAAGCAGATGATATATATTTTTACATTCCCCACAAGCATAGCCTAACGACCATCTATTTCTCCTGCCGCACAAATTCATACTTCAAAAAAAACAAACAAGCCCTACAAATATTGTAACAAATGTCACAAATCTCAGCGGTAACATATTAGCTCCTAGCTCTATTCAGAATCATTAAACGCTGCTTGCAAAGCAAAGTAAACACGAGTACAATCATATTGTGCATGAAATCGAAATCTGAAGTGAAGTATAGCTTCACACTCAAAACATGCACCAAAGAGCTCGTGTCGAAGGTTATCTTGCTCAGACAATAATTTACTGGTATAACTCTCAGCTCTAATTAAAATGCTTAAAACTAAGTATAAAGTAAGATATACAGCTTTCACAACAACTAACGACAGAATGATGTAGGCACCATTACACTCAAAAGGATGAAAATTTACATGCATAAAACCTGATGGCCGGAAAGCCAGAACCAGAAAGTCACACAAAATATCAGTACTAAGAATAGCATACATTATTCATCTAACCTTGCAGATTTCAGGACCAATGATATCAGGCCTTGTGGATAGAGATTGCCCCACTGCAGAAGCAAAATTGTTATGTAGCTAAATAGAGTTTCCCTGCTTTTCAAACAAGACATAACAAAAGAAAAACTAGCATACATATGATATGACACAACATCTGGCAAGAGGTAGAATCAGATTTCACATACTGAGCATTCTTGAAGGAGATATCTAACCTTTGATGAATGTGGGACCTAAATCTAACATAGAATCTTTAAGCACCTTCCCAAACTCATACTGTGATGCATTTGCATTCATTTCCACATCAGCCCCTGAATTGATGTATCCCTTTATTCTTGAAGCACGGATTTTCACAGCAGCAGAAGAAAATGCGAAAAATACCTTCAACAGGAATCAGTAACAGCCAGTCATAATTACATCTCTAGTATATAATTCACTGAGCAAGTTTGGTAATCCGTACCACACAATCCTATCTGATGCATAGCAAAGGCCCGATTATGGAGAAATATCACCTTAGAATCAAATTTCTTTTCGAAAATAAGATATAAGGTCATGGAGTCCAATTAGAAGCAAATACATTTTGGCAAGAAATAAAAATGTCATCTTCCAACCAAGAAAACTAAAACACTCGGATTTTTGAGATACAGACTTGGGTTTGGTTTTGCAAGCAGTTTTGAAAATTTATAGTTCACAAGTAAAAATAGTTTTCAGTTTTCTTAAAACCATTCACCACTATAGCAATCTCTGTTGTTAGGTTATGAAACTCCTGGTCCTGTCGGCACACATTGTTTATGTTCCTTGATTACCTCCTCTTAAAATTGTCTCTCTTCATATGTGTGCCTATTTAGTGTTTACTCTACAAAAGTGTTTTGTACTAAATGTTGAATAGAATCGAATTCTTGCTCAACAGATAACATTTCGGGGCTTTCTACTACATCTTGAACCTATGCTCTGTCCCTCTCCCAGATTCTTTGGCCCAAGGCCTATAGATTGGCCAAGAGACACGGCAGCCAACGAGTTCCTCCCTACTCGCATATCAACAATCAAGGACTTCCTCCCTACTCACATATCAACTTAACTAGCAGCCAAGGACTTCGTCCCTACTCGCATATCAACAGTCAACACCATTGCTATTTGAATAAATAGATCAAAATTCGGAAAACAAAAAAAAAAAGGTCATTGATAGAGATGTACTCAGGAGATACCTCAAGCATTCTTAGGCCGACAATATGAGGCCTGCAATTGAAGTAATCACAGATTGCTTGTGCATCATAGACCTCAGGAAGCGGCCTTGACCAAAGCTTTGACATAGAGTAAAAGTACTGGCCATAAGTTGCCAATGCTTCCAAATCCGCAAGCAACAAATCCACCCCAGAGAGTGCTGCCAGAAAAGATGCACCCAGTGTTAACTTTATATTCCTATATAATAAGTGAATCTGAAAGCCAGAATGAGTAATGACTCACGGTACAAAGAGTTTGCTGAGATAGGACAAAGAGATTGCACATATTTTAACAAAACATATTTAGATAAAATTGGTTCAGTGATTCAGTGAACAATGCCGACACAGCAACATAGCGAGTAGTAAACATATAAAAGCGGATTAAAATAGAAGAAATACAATCCAAAGATGAACAAACATATTAGGCCATCCATGTAGGCAATTATGTACCACACAACGCACAGCTGATATTGTGCATGATCCATTAACAAGTAACTAAAGCGAGCAACTCACCAGACCATGAAATAACAACCCGAAACAAAATAACATATAAAAGAACTACCTGGGTAATGCGGGTGGGGCCAGGAGGGGGATTCGAAAGAAGAATCCGGGTTCGGATCCTCCAAATTCCGGAGCCAAACAACATCATCAACAACTTTAACAATCTTAGGAATACGTAAGGCCTCGTTTGCCCAATTCAACCCTTTACTAACACCTTTCTTCAAGAAATCCCAGTCATTTTTTACCACACCAAACAAGTCCCCGAAATTACCGACAGCGGAAGTTGATTTTCTCTTGGAATTGAGCTTCAATCGAGTTGTTCTGTGTGAACCTGCATTTGCATTTACCACAGTAAATGAGTTTGCATGTGGGGTTGACGTTGACAGTCGCATGATCGCCATTGAAGAAGAAGTGATTACTGATTTTGAATTTTTTTTATTGGAATCTTGAGCTTGAAGTTTTTGGGAATTGGGTTTCCATTTCCGATGGAGTGGGAGAGAGTCTGAAGTCGAGTGTGTGTGCGAGGATTTGGTCGAGTGGAGTAATTGTGTGTTGGAGATTGAAGCTACGTATTGTTCGATTTGTCATTGTTTATTTTATTTTTTGGGTAACGGGTTTGTGTAAGACGACTAGACGAGTGACGCGATAAGAGAACGTTCGGGGAAAGATGTTCGAGTTGCACACTTGCACGTCTTAGTTCCTCTTCTGGTGAGAATCGGTTTATATTTAGGGGTAACTTATGGACAGAAAAGTACCCCTAGGTCATCCACTTTGTAATTTGTACTACTTGACTTTAGTATCGTTTTAATTTAATCTAGTGTATCTAGTTTATTGAGGTTGAGCAAAGGAAAATAGTGATAAAAATCAAAGCTACGACAGGGATCACAAGGCCTTCTCTTACCTCTTTTGTCAAAAAAATGTTTTTAAAAACGGTCGGTTCTTGGGGAGATTTTATAGCACTCTCATCTCTTTTATTCCAAAATTTGAGGCTCTAGCGATGATTTTAGGAGGATTAGGTTGTATATTAATAAGCAAAAATCTAGACTAATCTTCCAGCCTAAACTCTCTACCTTATTCACGGATTGTTGGCATCCAACTATCATAACTAGGGGTCGATCTCTTTCAAAGAATATCTAGGGGTGCCCATTTTTCGAATCGGATTCCGTGACAAGAATCTAAGTGAGATCCTGGACAAACTTGAAGGCAGAATTCAAGGGTGGCAGCCCAAACTTGTCAATATGATACCCTTATTTCTTCTCCCCTCGATGCGTTCCCCTCTTTACTATATATATGCATAAGACAATCGCTTCCATGGACACGGCCAATTTCATTGAGAAATCAAATCGCTGTTTCCTTTAGAACACCATTGACACACCAGATTACTTTCTTAGGGTTTGGGTAGGACAAAGTTTGGAAACCTAAGAAGTTTGTGGCCTGGCCTATGTGTTCCGCAAGATGCACATTTGATTTATTGGTGCGTCTTGCATGGTTTGTGAATTCTTAACAACGAGGATTTGCATTATTTCCTCAAAGTAGTTTAAGCATGCCAACTAGGAGGATGTTCCTTCTCCCTCCCATTATTCCTTTATGGTCATCCGTAGTGACTTCATGGTGCTTCCACCTCTCTTTTGAAGGGACGAGAAATTCTCTCTAAAGGAATGGTCACCAGCATTGACTTCATGGTTAATTCCACCTCCTTTTGAATCTATTACTGGTTTGACGAATAGCATCTTCACCTTTTTCTAGCCACATTCTCCCGACCACGCAGCACTTAAGAGTCTCTCATGTTATTAATATACACATAAATAAAATGGACAAAATCCTTATTCGCTCACTTCCTCCCTGATCACATTAGTCAACAAATTAAGTGTACTCGACATTCAAAAGTTTCCACGTAACATCCCAGCCTTGGGCGACCACATAAATATCTTATAAATCTCCTTTTAATCCGGGGTGTTGCGTTCCCTTTTTAAAGACTTCTTGATCTAAAAAAACTTTAGCGTTTCTAACTACCCATAAATTCCGCTTATAACTCTAGGTTTGACGATTGGTTGGATTATTCAGGAGATGGCTTATTTAATGTCATCAAATAGAGAAGACTAAGTGGATTGGTAGGGGGTCACGCATAAAATCTTGGCCTTTGGCTAAAGGGGGTGCGGTTTGCAACAAAAAAGTAGGAGACCCGCGAAATGATTCATTCTCTTTCTACGACATTGCATTAATCAATGTCGCAAATGGATTCCTAATTTCCTTTCGATGATACGAAGTCACCACCTTTCAACAACATGGTTATTTTTCTGTATTTTCATGATTATGGTTCCTAATATTGTATTTTCTACACATTGAGCCTATTATATATCTTATACGGTGATATCTTCCTAATCAATCAAGATGAAGTTATAATTTGTTTTCTCAAATAAAGATGTCATTTATATATAAGATATATGATAGGCTATTATTTATGAATGTGTGCCTTGTGGGCACACCATTGTAGAAAAATTGATTTAATATTGATTGGTTGATTACCACACCAAGAATTATGTTAACCTAATGACCTATTTAGAATAACAGTCGGTATATGGTACCATGGGGTACGTAGAGTTACGTACCCCCGTCCTAATTATTCTGATGTTCATGTTTTCATGTCTAGCACAGTCGAAATGACAACAAATCGGGCTCAAATTATTATTAGGCCACAACATCAAACATAAAGCCCAAACCTCATTCTCTTTCTCTCTCTCACCTACCTCCTTCCTCCACCGCCCAGCCATTGTCGACGCCATCCAGTCACCGCTTCCTACACACGAAACTCACCCGGCAACAGTACTCTGCCAACTTTTACACCTCCTTTACGATGGTTGTGTTAGTGGCGGTGAAAGCGGGGATGTGGCCGGGCATAATATATCTTTTTATCTTTTCTTCTATGTTTCTTTTGTTTTGATAGTGGGCTTGTCATCTGGGCTTTACATCACAAATCAGTTTGATTTTCGTCTTGGGCTTGCATTAGATTTCTAGGCTATAACACGCGAAGTACGTAACTCTACGTATCACAGGTGTACCTAATAATTTGTGTTAGAACAATAATTTGAGATCGACCTGTTAAGATATTTGGTACTTGTTGCCGGAAAGGGGTAAGTGGACGTTTGGTTGCCACTTAAAATCATGGGAATTCTGAATTCCCATGAATTAAGTTTTTTGAGAATTCCCATGAATTAAGTTTTTTGGAGTTGTTTGGTTGCCTAAAATCATGGGAATTGAGAAATCATGGGAATTTCCAATTCCTACAAAATGGAGAAATTGGCTTACCTAGCCCCCCCTTGATAATTGGCAATTCATGCGGGAATTCAATTCCTATATGTAACCAAACAGTTTTGAGAAATTCATATGAATTTCAACAACCTAAAAAGTTGAACTTCATAGGCATTTCGAATTCACATATGCAACCAAACGACCACTAATAGTAATCTTATTATCACCGGACAACATCATTACTATATTTACACATTGTGGCCTGGCTCAACTCATTTTAGGGCGAGTATTAATGTGTGAAGATGCTTGTTTAATTATTTATATAATCACCTTACATGTTCATTAACCAGATTTTAGTTTGATAAACATGTTTAAATTAGTTACTGAGAGAAGGAGGGTGTGAAATTGGAAAAGGATATCAAAGAAAGTGAAAAAAAATGGCAAATTTGGAGTTATGAATAGCATACCCCCTTTCACACATAAGATGAAACTTCTCAAATCCAGCAATATAGGTTGATACTTGATACAATCGAAGTATCCTTTGTCATTGATCATGCAAACTACTTTTTAGATACAATTATGCCCTTAGCCTATGAGTATCAATTCCCGCAATATCACCCCTCCTCCACTTTGATATCCCCCCTTTATTTTTATTTTTTTGGTACGTAGGAGCAGCTAATGCTGCGGGGGTGGGGATATGAGGATCCGAACTCGGGACAACCCCCAGCAAGCTGGTTTACTAATCACTAGGCCAATATTAATCATCATATCCTTCCTTTATACTTACCATTTAACTCATTTTACTTGTAGTTTATGAAGTTTAGATTTTAGTGTTAACATATATAATTTTTGATTAATATGATTGTAACCTACTAAACTCAACAATTGGATTTTTGCATTAAACATACTACACAAATAGAGTATAACACTAATTTGTAATTTTGCTTCGATACAGGTGAACAATTATTCGAAAACGAATGAAGTAACAACAACATTAATCTAAACCGAGTTAACTTGGACCAATTTGATCTACTCATACTGAATGAGCTGGTTAAATTCGACTTGAAACAAACTAATGACTGATTTGATCTACTCATACTGAATTAAGCTAGTTAAATTCGACTTGAAACAAACTAATTATTTGATCTGATCTAATAATACTGTATATAAAAAAGAGTTGTCCAAAACAATTGACAACGAAAATTTGACTCTCTTTAGTTGTGGAAAGGGGCATTTGATCATCTGTCTTTGAAATAAAAAAAGCAAAGATCTTCTTAATGCTAAATATTTAAAAGTGTATATATCTAAAGAAAAAAAAAAAGCAGGAAGACAAGCTAAATAAAGAAAAGGAAAGTGAATCAAATCAAAGCTGATGTAAAGAAAGAAAGAGCTCTCAAACAAAGAAAAAGTATAATAAAGATGAGATAATTATGTTCTCTTACAGCTTTTCCATCAAATAACATTCTTTTTTATTTTAAACAAAAAAAATAATATTCCCATTTTTATTATTACATATTCTCCTTTATATTATAACAATTTCCTTTTCATTATTTAATTAGAAAAAAGTGGAGGGAAGTGAGAGGAGAGAGGGAAGAGAGGAATCTATGTCATCCAAGCGCTCCCGGACAAATGGGGTTTCAGTAATTAGAAAAGCAAAGGCATTTGCTTTACGACCCAGAATAAAAGATCATCATTTCCCATTCAAACTCACCACATAATTTTAAACAAAAAAATAAAGAAAATTCTACCACAAGCTTCCTTCCTTCTTTCTTACTTACTCTCCCGGCTTGTTTGGGTCGTCACTCACTCACTCACTCGTCTCTGTCTCTATATTTAGCTTCTCCCACAAGGGCGTGTTTGGCTGGTCAGAATCTCTATACTTTGGTTCCCCCATATTTTCTTTCTTTAACCCCACATCTCCATTTTCAATCTTTCCTCTCTCTCCAAACAACACCCACAAACTGTAATCACCATCATATATATAAAAGGTTATGGTGGAATAATGGAATGGAGATGAGTCGTAATCTTTACGATATATATATGGAGTATTATGTATAGTGGGGATGGAGTATATTGTAGGGATGCATATGATATGAAATGATATGATATGATATATCTTTTGTGGGGTTTATTATGTGATCATGTTTTTACCATTTCTTTCCTTTTTACTAGATTTCTTTTCATATCACTAACATAACCTACCAAACAAACAAACCCTATCCATCCCCATATTCCCCCATCCCATCCCATCTCATCGACCTCACTTTATGTTTTCTCCTCCTCCATTTCCCTGACCCTTTGAACAAGATTTATGAATTATGATCTCATCTTTCGGCGAAGAAATGGTGTTATTACGTCAAAAATTGCATTTTCCGACATGTTTATTTTTCTTATTTTGGTAGGTTATTAACGGTATAATATAATGTAGTGTATAGTATAATGTATGTATATGCCTGGCTCCCTGTATGCCATACGCAGAGCACACCGGATTATCGATGGCCTCCGTGGATGGCGTATGAGGAGCCAAGCATAAGTACTCCTTCCATTTACTACCTTTTTCATCTTTTGTTTTTCTTTCGCAATCTTAGCTTGAAATGGTAAAGAAACAAAAATGAAGAAGCATGATTGTAGGGTATTATTGAAATTGTCCGTTGGATTTTAGAAGCACATTTCAAACACTTTCACGAATTTTTCGTTTTACTTTAATTTTATTTTTGTTAGTAGTTTGGATTGTACTTTTGTTTTTTCACCAGATTTTTGTATGAGAAGATTCCTGTGGTTGGGCTATGAAATTGATGTAAGCCTGCAAGAGTTTTTGAAGGATTAGTACAAGACATATATAAAGGTATAATAATATTCCTACTCCGTAGTAACATTGATATTTTTTTGGTATGATAACATTGATCGCGTAATTGACACAATTGTTACATTACTACATGTCTACATGTGTGTTTTTTTTTGTGCAATTGATTATTGGCGTATGCATTTGTCAAAAACTTATTATCAATAAATTAGAATATGTTTGCTGAATTTTAATGTCATTGAGAATGAACCTTGTTTTGTTGAATATTTATGTCATTTGGTGACAATTTTCTTACTTATAAACGGTAACGTTTTACACTAAATTTAGTACACCATAATTCTTTTTGCATCATCATGTCAAAATTTTCGTTCTTTTATTTTGTTATTGATGCACATAAAAAAGAAAGATAATTAGGTCACAGTTTTGAAGAAGTGGTCATTAAGATGAGTACATGTGAAGAAAGAGGGTAAAGGAGAAAGATCTTTATGCGGCAGAGAAACAACATAGAAGTTATAACACTTTACAGATTAATGCAGAGCATGCGTTGTTTTTCATCCTCGGTAAGCAATCCATCATGCTTTATGCTTGTGAGCCTTGATATTAGTTTTACTTAATTGATTATAAAAAATGAAGATAGTATAATTTTTTCCGTTATTTTTGAATTTAGAGGAATAAATTTGACATATTGACATTGAGATGATTATAACAATTAATCAAATCATATGTTGTATTTTTCTACTCTTTGTTTTCATCTAGATTAAAAAGTAATTATAAGTTGCATCTTTAAAAGTGGGGAGAAGTTATTGTCGTTAATTTAAGGTCGTTTAACATTAGAAAAAGCTGATATTAGACAAAGAGTAATGATTTCGCTGTAAATCTTTTGACATTGTCGATTTGTTTGTGGGACAAGTAAGCTTTTAAGAACAGTGATATTAATTAGAAAAATAAATTGATTGAAACAGTGACAATTCCATACTAACATTTTTCGATAAAAGAAAAGTATATTTCTCTTTTTTTTTTTTTTTTTTAAGTATAATGGTAAATAATAGTCCTAAATTATAAGATATCGTATGCGACTAAAATAAAGATGTAAAATTGATCTATCGATTAGATAACTAAAGGTTTACCGAAGTGAAAAATTCACTCGTTAATTAATAAGCGAATGGTTTTACATGGCATCAGACATTCTCCACTGACATTACGTACGTAAATACTTCTTCCTTTATCCAATTTCAAATTCTCATTATATGCTCATATGTTTTAAATCAAATGAGTTATTTCGTAAACGAGCAAAGGGTGTATAACCTAGATTGGGGTAAAGTATAAATAAAAGGCAGCTTCATAATGAAGTCCATGGCTAGCTAAGAAACACTAAACAAGAGGACAAGTAAAACACCAAACCTAACGTAGACTTAAATGTTCAGTAAGGGCTCACTCTAGCTCCATTCGTTCTGCTTAGCCTTATTACTATCCTCAATACGGAGTAATAGACTTGATGATGCTTTGTGGAGTATAACGAACCCTTTGTAAATATAGTTGTATGACTTGAATTCATGCACATAGTCTACATTATTCGGTCTTCAAGAGAGAGATGCGATGTAAGTAAAGTAGTCATAGAAGATGACCGAGATAGTTAAACGTGGAGGGAAAAATGTTGCGTGACAATCTTTTTCTCTACTGCAGATTTATTGTTCATAACAAACATGTTCTTCTTTGCGTTTATCTCTCAAATATAGTGATAATGGTGATTTATTTTGACAGAATAATAGAAGAGTAGAGCCATGCATGCACCTTGAGCTTCATAAGAAAATAATAGAGGATGTCTAAAGTTGAGATATGTCACTCATAAAGAAGCGGATTTTAATATGTGCACGTACTTAGCATTATCTTACATTATAAGTTATCTGTAATTTGGGAATCCCAGTCGTTTGATATGAACCTTTGCTACAATAAGGGCCCTAGATCAAATCCAATTACTTTTACGGATAAATTTCTTATTATAGAGTCTTTTTTTTATGGATAAATTTCTAAATCCTACCTTTTATATATCAAATCTTCTAAATTCCTACCTTATTTTCAAAAAGTTTCTAACTCCTACCTTATAAAACATTTTTTTCTATCAAACTCCCACCAAAATCCTACTCCGGCGGGTTTGACTCGATTTTCCGGCATTGACCTTTCTATTATTGCATTCCCCCTACAAATTGGCGCGATTTTCTTTCAATTCTTTCGATTTGTTTCGTTTTCTATCCAATTTCTTTCTCCAATATCATCTTCTATATCATCTTCTTTCTCCTATTTCCCACATTAGAAGATGAGATAGGAGAGGGAGAAATTGGAGAAAAAACTAAACAAATCGAAGGAATTGAAAGGAAATCGAGCCAATTTGTAGGGGAAATGCAATAATAGAAAGGTCAATGCCGGAAAATCGAAGGAATTGAAAGGAAATAGCACCAATTTGTAGGGGAAATGCAATAATAGAAAGGTCAATGCCGGAAAATCGAGTCAAACCCGCCGGAGTAAGAGTTTGGTAGGAGTTTGATAGAAAAAATGTTTTATAAGGTAG
>JBBYHQ010252996.1:0-22762 GCA_038382645.1 Spergularia azorica
ACCATGGACACCAACAATCACAATGCACACCTTTTCCACTACACTATGGACAGATTTATTGCAATATGTATAGTCTAAAACGTATTTATATTGAATTTTGTAAACAGGCCGAGGCCCTTGTAGCGCTGTGGCCCTGGGCGGCGGCCCAGCTCGCCCAGGGCAAGGGCCGCCTCTGCTCACGAAGGCAAAAAAATTCAAAAAAGAAGAAGCCCAAGGCCCAACAAAATGTAGGTTCGCCAGTCCAAATTCTGATCAGACCCACATATATAAATCAGTTATCAGTCCAGAAAAAGCCTAGATTTGCATGTTTTGGTCTTGTTTTACTTACGCAGTTACGCTGCTGCGCAGGCGCGCAGCCCATCAAGTTTGAACATTTGAGGCCCATAGAAATTGTGTTCTGTGCTCATAAAGTCATAAGGCATAATCTCTCGTAAAATGCAGTTCTAATTAGGATTTTATGATTATCTAGCACAACATAAAATAAATTAAGTGAAGAGCAATTTATCGCTCATGTTTTCCTAGTAAGTAGTATACCCTTGGTTTTCTAGGTTTTAAGGATTATCCTTTCATCCAAGTGTCTTACATACGCTAAAAATAGCGAGCTTAATATAAGATTAAGAATCAATACTTAGCCTTGGACATTTAGTGAATTGATGTATATAATTTTGTCGGACTAATTTTTTTTTTTTTTTTTTTTTGGTACAAAGGAGCCGTTAATGCTGCGGGGGTGGGGGTATGAGGATTTGAACCCGCGACAACCCCCAGACAAGTTGAGTTCGTAACCATTAGGCCAACCTTGATCCTCATTTTATCGGACTAATGTGGATGTATTGGACTTGTATTCCAACTAAACCGAGTAATGCAAACCAACGTTGATGGAAAATGGCAACAGTTTGAAAGTATCTACACATCCATATTCTTGCAAATGTATTTTTTGTTCAATTTAGTAAACCTTGGTGCAAACACATGAAAGTTTTTGAGCTCCTATCACTATATCAACTTACATAATTCTTGGTAATAATAAGCAAACCTTGACAACTAGGTCTAATTTTTGACACAAGTTCAAAATTTCAACACCTAGCTTCTTGTCTACATACTGTTGGATTCTTACCCAAATTAATTAAATTTACTTGAAAAATCCAATCTTTTACTGAACATACACAATCACACAGTAAAAATGTCAAACAGGACCATATGAGCGTCATGTAATGAAGATGAGTATCTCATACACATGAATTCAACGCCACACATGCCAGTGTTTATATTAGTGACTGCATCACATAGGACATACACTTGCGGTTAATATGTTCTTAATTTTTTTTTTTTGGGTAAAAGTGGTAAAACAAGCTTATAGTGTTTAGGTTGTACTCCGTATATAGGAGTGTGTCATTTAGTTTTTGTACCAATTAAAAGTATAGGAATACTGAGTTTTTCGCTTAGCTCTTTTTTTTGACAGAATCTTCACTTAGATCAAGATTGGCATTTTTAATGATACTTTGTTTTAGCATTACTTGAATCTAATTATGTGTTGAATTCAGATTCTTCAATTTTTCATAGTACTTATATTAAATTATCTTCCTAGTTCGATATCGGAATTTAATACGACTATGGTCAATGATGAGCGACTCTCTACAATGTTCAATTTGATACTCGATGATTTAAAGACGAGGTCTCGATCACTGTACTTGTCTAGTTGTCTTACCTTTCTGTGGTATAGTACTAGTAAATTTTCTTTGTTATGTAAGCTTTAAAAACAACAAGAAAGGGAGCTTTGTTTGGCAATCCAATTGTAGCCCTGCCGTGAATGAGCTTTTTTTTGTAGTTTAACCGTTAATGAGATTGGGAGTTCACTTAAGCTAATTTTGTTCGTAAGATGCAGTGCATTCATAATCACGATTTGATGTGGTATCAAGTACACCGGTGGATAAATCCGTGATAAATCGATATTATGTTAGGTAAATTGAGATTTGATGCGACAATTTTGGACTTTGAAGGTCCAATGGCAAACTAACTAGGAGTACAACATTATCAATAGAAGGGGTTAGATTAAGTGGTAAGCGGTTTGATTTCGCTTTAAAAGATCTCCATTAAAAAAGCCCTACCATAAGCAATAATTAAGTTGGGAGACTCACGCACCCACCACTAATAGAAGCACGTTACACCGGAGATCGATCTACATATAGTCGAAGCAAAACAACGGTGAACTAAACACACGCAAACCAAAAAAAACACTAGTACAACAAAATTGGTGCAAAAGAGAGGAACAAAAACAGAGGCTAATAAAAGTGTTTTGTAATGTGCAGCTTTTATCCTCATCACCTACTCTTGTCATGACTGTCAAGAGAGCCATGAGCCATAGGTATTATTTCTGGCTTCTGCCTCACGACACAATGACTGCCAAAAATCTTCAGTCCTTCAGAAATCAGAACACTTACCCTAACCTTTTCCTTTTGTTGCCCTCAAAACCCACACACTTCAAATTTTTGCCAACTTTTTCACCTCAAAAACCTCCTATTTTTTTTGAAGAACACCACCTTTTCTTCCCACTCCACTTTTGTCCCCCTTCTTACCATTATAAATTACCTACTACTCATAGTAATTAATTTCCACACAAAAATTACCATAATTTACATATTATAAAGTTGATCTGTCCATTTCTTCCATTCATTTTTTATTGGATCATCTTCCAATGTCTTAGTACCTTCTGCCAATCTTTCAAAGTCTGGTCTTTTTCTCTATTATTATTTGATCAATTACATTAAAATTTCAAAATATTTCTGAAAAAAAAAATCCCAAAATGATGCAAATCACAGAAAACCCAACATTTCTACAACAAGCTAACGTTAACCCATCAATATTATCATCTCCTTATTACCAAACAAATCAAACACCATATACACCAACAACAACAATGATTAGACCAATATGGCCAACTTTTCCTACACCAACAAAATCTTCTTTAACAAGCAACAATATATCAGGTGATACAAACTGCATGGAACAACTGTTAGTCCACTGTGCTGAAGCTATTGAGAAGAATGACGCCACTCCTGCTCACCAAATCCTATGGGTTTTAAACAACATTGCCCCACCCGACGGCGACACCAATCAACGCCTCACCTGCGCCTTTCTCCGCGCCCTTATCCTCCTCGCCGCCCGCTCTCCCGCCACCCGCTCTCCCGCCACCAAGCTCATCCAGAGTAGCGTCTACGAGAAGCTATCGTTGTTAGAGTTGGCGAATTTCGTGCACTTAACTCCTTGGTTTCGTTTCGGGTTCACCGCGGCTAATGCGATCATACTCGACGCAATTGAAAGTAGTTATTTCGGTTTGTCGTCCCAAAACACCAACAACAACATTGTGGTTCATATTGTTGATGTTAGTATTACGCAATGTATGCAAATGCCTACGTTAATCGACGCGATTTCGACCCGGTTTGAGCAAGCGGGTCGAGATCCACCTCTATTTAGGTTAACAGTGGGAGTGATCACAGAGAAAGTTCCTCCGATGTTTGATAATCTCGTGTCGTATAATGATGTTGGTTTAAGGTTGGTTAGTTTCGCCCGTTCGAGAGGGGTGGTGTTGGATTTTAAGGCTGTCCCCACCACCCCCTCGAACGGGTTTGCATCTCTTGTGGAGAACGTGACGAGACGTTGTCCACAAGAGATGATGGTTATTAACTGTCACATGAGTTTACATTATTTAACACAACACGAAGAGTTTAACAGTGATATTATGTCAATGAGGACGTTTTTTCTCAAGGAAATGCGAAGTTTGGAGCCTGACATTGTGGTGCTTGTTGAAGAAGATATTGATTTTAGTTCGAGGAGTTTGGTGGGGAGGTTGAAGTCCGCGTATAATTATTTTTGGATACCGTATGACACGGTGGACACGTTTTTGGCTAAGGGGAGTAAGGAGAGGGAGTGGTATGAGGCTGATATATGTTGGAAGATTGAGAATGTGATAGCTCATGAGGGTGGTCATAGGGTGGAGCGGCAGGAACCGCGAGGGCGGTGGGTGCAGCGGATGACGGAAGGCGGGTTTCGGGGGGTTGGGTTCGGGGTGGAGGCGGCGGCCGAGGTGAAAGGGATGGTGGAGGAGCATGGTGTTGGTTGGGGGTGTAAGAAGGAAGATGATCATCTTGTGCTCACTTGGAAAGGTCATAATGTTGCTTTTGCTTCTGCTTGGGTACCTTGTTGATCATCAGTTACTACTTAGTAATCATAGATTAATGTAGCTGATTAGTTCAATTGCCTCCCCGGCCTTTTTGGTAGTTATATGTTATTAGTAAAATTCAGGCAATTGTGCTATGGTGGTGCGAGATTCTACTCGACTCGATATAGTTCGGCAGTCAACTAGATAGCGTTCTCAGTTGGTTGATTGAGTTTGAATATCATCCTCTGATCTTTCACACGTATGTTTTTGAGTTTGATAAAAAAGGTAGCATGTAAGA
Organism: Spergularia azorica; assembly: GCA_038382645.1. Classification (NCBI taxonomy): domain Eukaryota; kingdom Viridiplantae; phylum Streptophyta; class Magnoliopsida; order Caryophyllales; family Caryophyllaceae; genus Spergularia; species Spergularia azorica. The sequence goes on from JBBYHQ010252996.1 coordinate 4,452, forward strand.
AAGTGACACTCAAATTTGGTATGTATGTAGTACTAGCCTACTAGGTCATGGTCACATATTATCATTGTTTAGTCAATCTGGTGTGATTGTGGCTTTTTAAGAGGGGGAGTTGCAAATTAAACAAAAGTCTTGCATTGGATGATAATGTTAGAAATAGACATCCTTGTACTTTTCTTCATCTTGCATTATTTTAAATTTTTCATTAAACAGTACTTATAATTCTGATATATATAAATTTTTGAATCCATTAAAAAGGTTGGCTTTGGGGAAATTGAGGAGTTATATATACACTTTTCTATCATTATCTAATTTTACCAACTTAATTATCTCTTTAGAGTTTTGACTTTTTGAGTATTATAGTGACTCAAAATGCATGCCATGCATACAGCATAATAGTCAATTTAAGATCAGTAGATCACTGAACTAGTTTGGATGTATTCTTTTGGTTTTATATTATGAAAACAATAATGCAAAATGTTTCATATACGATGTGCACATTGAATGAATGACAAGCAGAAGAGGATGAAGTATAATTAATCAATTTGGAGTATTTAAGAAGCTTATGTTTGTGTCATTTACTCATCTGACATTCTGCCTCAAAACCAACCAAAAATACTCCAACATGCAACATTCAAGCTAAGACAACACCAATGCAAAAATCCGACTAGAAGTTCTCTTCTCAAAAGTTATTGTAATGAGCCCTGCTTTATACTATTTCCCCTTCGGAAAAAAAATTTGGTTTTTGTAGGCACCATTTGAACATTATGAGCATTTCCTTCAATTATTTCGACATTCTACAAAAGTGAATTTATTGCTATGTCGATCTCTTATATAGGTCGAAAGTGATTACGTTACCAAGGCACTAATCTCAATGCACAGTTTCTAATCTATTAAAAATGTTCTAATATACAAGCGATTTAAGCTTGCTAGTAGCTACGATTTCCGCAAAATTAAGAAACAGTAATACTCTGTTATATGCCCTAGGATAATCTCTTTGCAAAAAGTATCTAGACTTTCATGTCAATTAAAAGAATCTTTCAAGCTACAAAAAGAATGAAGACCCGTACATCAAAATAGTTGTTTTTTGTATCAAAGTGTACTGTAAACTTGTAAAGTGTTGGATTTGAGATTTTTGGTCCGTGATTGATCTAGACATCAAGTGGCTGGCTGATAGTGCGTGGACACATAGTGGATATAAGAATACGATTGTTAGGTCCAAAATGTTGTAGTTATCCGCCGGATTTCTTACCCAATATGACTAGAAAATGGATGCAAATAATTGACAAGTGAGTTCTATAAAGATTGTGTAGTTACCTGATGAATGAGATGACATGTGAAGTTTAATTGGCCTTTATGTTTTTTTTGAGGATGACCTTCAAATAAATATAATACTCCGTAGCAAGCAACAGATCAGAATAAGATGACGAATATTGTTTTTCACATCATTATTACAAAATGTATGGAAATAAAAAGAGGTGATTGAAAAGAAATAAATCATATAATAAGAAACAAATTTTTGTTCGATCTGCTCTCACTTTTTCAAATGTGATTCTTGTCGTAGTTTTTTTTTTGGTCTAGTTGGCTATTTATGCGCTTAGCTTATGATTAACTAACACTCTCGCTCGTCTCGTTCCCTAATACCCCTTCTGATGATCTCCATCTTCTCAAGTTAAATTAAGGCCATATGGGCGTGATTAATTGGTCGTCAACACACATTTGAAGTACAATAATCTCATACCCTGTTATTTCATTGTACTTATCATTGAGCCTTGTTGGTGATTTTTTCATTTCGAATCGAGGTGAATAATCACTGTTCTCTAGAGTTAAAAAAAGACGAAAAACACACGATAACCTATACACTACATATATTGTGAAGTTCTGGCAACTGTCACATAGTTTTTGTCATAAATATCGCCTGAGATAACCTCGAATAACAGTTCTGTATATAATACAATCGTAATATCACGATTTTGTAAACCCTTCCACGGATCGGAAAAGCCGTTGAAATACTGAGATACCATTAGAGTTGATTGGCTTGTCTTGAATTTTGGAAGAATATTTAGTTAGAAGAACATTAGACAATCACAAAGTTCTAAAATGGCAAAAAACACTTATCTTGGTAGTTGTTATATATAATATAGTACTATCCTAAGTTACTCTTCCTCCCATGTCTAATCAACCAACAAAAAACACACATCTTTCCCTTATAAAATCTTATCCATTGATCCTATGTTCCATCCATCACATACATACATCAACGACCAACGACCAAGATGTAATAATCTGACAAAAGAAGATGATGTTACTCCAATCTCATGTAATCTTTTAGTAACTTGTAGATGACGACTTATGATTGGTCTGTGTTCCAATCCAAGGTAACAGCCCACAAATATTTCATTCTCTTCACTCACATAAAACTCACTCTTTCTGCTCATTATATTATTATTTTATTATTTCGCACGTGCGATTTGACCCCCCTTTGACTTTCAGAACCTTCTTAGACTCTTTTTCGCTCGCAAACTTGATTTTTCTTTTTTGGCCCTAAATTTTTTTTCCCCCTTGCTATTTTCTCTCTCCTCTCTCATCGCGAAAAAAAAAAAAAAAATCAATTTGATCCAAAAAAAAACCCAGAAATTCAAGCTTGGTTGTTCTTCCCCAATTCATCAATTCAGGTAATTTTTGATTGTGGGTTTGATTTGATTTTGGTTAATTTTGATTTCCCATTTTAAATTTAGCAACTTTAATTTTTATCTAGGGTTTGTGCTTGATTTTTTCCTGATCGAAGTTTGAATTAGCTTCTTTTTTAGCTTGGAATTTCGATTCAATTGTTTGTTTGCTTGATTTTGGTAGTTTGGTAGCTTATGCGTGTTAATGAAGTTGAATTAGCGTGTACTTGAAGTTGTTGCTGTGGTTGAATTGTTACCGAAATTGGGGATTGTAATGTTGTGATTTAGTTAGATTTCGGATCAAAGATCGAATTTTTAGTATAATTCTGATGTGGGTTTTGTTTGTTTTTGTGTTTTTTTTCGATTCAGTGTTTCTGGGTGTTAATTAATTCGACGACACAGCTGAATCTGCTGGATAATTTAATGCGGAAAATTAGGGTTTTGGGGTTATTGATTTGGGATGTTTTTCTGCTTGTGTGAAGTGGGAAAGTTGGCGTCTTTGGATTCGGGGTTTTGGATTTGATGGTAGTGAGGAATTTGGAGTTGAAAATGCCGGGTGATCGGCATTTTACGAGGGTTGACGTATTAGAGATCAAAATGCAGATAGGGAAGCAGTTAGGAAGTCCGAAAGCGGAGAAGTATTTTGGTCTACTGGATAGCTTTTTTAGTCTTAAGCTTGGGAAGTCGGAGTTTGATAAGTTATGCGTTGCTGCGATTGGACGGGAGAATATTAGCCTCCACAATCGTCTCATTAGATCGATTCTGAAGAATGCGTTCCTGGCAAAGACACCACCTCCGAAGGGGAATAAAGTTCAGAAGCCTGGTGGTGGTGACAAGGGTGCGAATGGGTATCAAAGAAGTTGTCTTCAATCTTTGTGCAGAGATGTGTTTCCACAGTCACCTAGGAAAGGGAGGACACCAGGGTTTCGAGAACGAAAAGCTAAGGATCGTCCGAGTCCACTTGGTCCACATGGGAAGCCCAATGCTGTTGCAGCTACTAAGGATTTGGGGCAGAAGACTCTTGAGCAGCAAAGTGCTACTGAGTTGCTGTCTCTTGGTAGTAGGCCGGTTGAAGTCACGTCTGTGGAGGATGGGGAAGAGGTTGATCAGGCTGCCATAAGCCCTGGAATTCACAGCAGGAGTCCTGTTACACCTCCACTCGGTGTTCCATGGAATGGGAAAGGGAATCGCAAAGTGCTCAGTTCCTTGTTATCTTCAATTCATGTCGAGACTTGTCACAGGAATAGCGAGCTACCTGATACCAATTCCTTAAAGAAGCGGTTGGAACAGAAGTTGGAGAAAGAGGGCATGAGAGTTTCTGTAGATTGTGTGAATTTGTTAAACAATGGGTTGGATACTTTCCTTAAGAGGTTGATGAAGCCCACTCTAGAACTAGCCAGTTCCCGGATTGGAAACAAAGGACAAAATCAGTTGGGTTGTCAAGCCCAGTCTGGCATGAATGGAGTGTATCCTGTGAGGTACTTAGAAAGTGTTCAGATGCCTACGTCAGCAACCATGTTGGACTTTCGGACAGCAATGGAGTTAAGTCCTCAAATTCTTGGGGAAGATTGGCCTATGCAACTTGAAAAGGTGTTCCTCAGAGAGTCTGAAAGTGGCGATCAAGATTAGTCGCAGAATAGCTTTTGGTAAGATATGTTTTGGTAGGGAGGAGCTGCTGCTTTGTTGATACAATAATCTCTAACATTGATTTAGACTACAGTAGATTTATGCAGCAAGGTAAACTGTGTAAAATCCGCGGGAATTTTGGGCGAGTTTGATTACATTGTAAATACATCTACAATCTTATGTAGCAGGAGTATTATTGGGGGTGTCAAGATATAAAAGCAATATCATTGTAAGAATTTTGTTACGCATAGTGCTCCACTGTTTCCTACTAATATCAAATTTATTTTCGTCCCAATTTTCTCCGTACTTTGTTTCAAAGTTCTAGCTTAATTTACCGTTCTTCGTTCTGTATTTTTCTCAGTTTGTTTCATTCTGTACTTTGAAGGGGAGCCTTGGCGCACAGTTATAGTGTTGTCTTGGGAGCAGCCTCTTGTCCAAAAATGACAAGGGAAGGCTTGCCCCCTATACACCATTACATCCTTGTGGTGGGACCCTCTCCCGGACCCTCGCCTTGCAAGGGCGCCAACGGGCTGCCTTTTATTTTTCCTGTCACATGGTCACTAGAAAAAAAGAAATTTACTTTTCCAGTATCCTGCAAATCTGGTTTTCTTTACAGTTGTTTTCGTGAAGCTAGACCTCACCATTACTTCGATCTGCTAGTTTGTTAAAACAGCTACATTTATTTTGGAAGCCAATGGACGGTCTAACGTTGAAAGCAGCTACAGTTGTTGCTGGAGTTGCTCGGCTTTCTGAGTATCTGCTGCTGTTAGTTTAAGTTTTCCTGATATGACAGAGCAGAACTTGTGCCGTCTTTTTTCTCAGTGACCCCTCCCCTACCCTTCACTGCCCTTTCTGGACAGGTTCGTCAGAAATCAATTAGTCGGAGTGCTGTCGGAATGGGGACGTAAATCTGCTTGCCATGCCAAACTTGTGACTCGAACCAGGTACCTCAGAGTGAAGGTGGCTCCACCTCATTTAACTTACCATACGAACATGTATATGAAAAATGTTTTTCTTTTTTCGTGTGTGTGTTTGTAGTACGACACTGAGAAGCAACCTAATAAGCTGTCAATAAGACTAGTCACATTTTTTGATCTGTTTGCAGTTTACTATGTGCTGGTTTCAGTTGTTCAGGTCAACTGGTTAAGCATCATTCTTTCATCTCTCACTGTTTGAAGGAAGGAAGGTGGGTGAGAAATTGAAGGGCTCAAAAAGAAACACAAACATATTGCACACTTTCATATGCCTAAGGTACGTTTACCTGTCTTTGCCAAAAAATTATTTAGTATACACGCAACTTAACCGATAAAGTATGCACATACATTGGCTTCGATTAAAAGAGCACTTGTCCAGTTGTCCTGTCGCACACATATAAATTTTCTATTGTAGATTTGTATATGTGAGATAGATGAATTGGTATGGGGGTGGATGACAAAGGTTCAAATTGTGTTTGCATACCACCTTATGACTTCTTTTGCACCCAAAAAAAAGGTTTTCTACTGGCAAATTGTAATCAGGCAGCCAGAAGCTTGTAGTTGAATGCTTCCTGTGTAACAAGGATACCCTTATGAACAACTAAAATCATATAATACGTTTAGACAAAGTTCTCTCTTTGACCTATACTCTCAAGCAGGGGCAAAACCTGTAGCGCCCAATTTCTCCTGCTCCAGAGTATATCACTAGTGGTTGAACGCATCACATCTGGTGCGAATGTTGCCTCTGTTTCCTGTCTTGACGCCAACCCGTCCCAATTTAGTCATAGCCTGAACGAATGCCTGTGTAAAATGGGTACCATTGAGGGCCCAATCAACAACGACGGGTCTAGATCTTGGATCCTCGTAGAGTACTTGGTCTGAAGTTAGAAGGCCCTTCCGCTGCATTAAGTTCCAGTAGTAGTTGTTATCAAATCGGGTTGGTGTTCTTGGATCCAAGTCCACTGCGATTCTTGGGTCAACATCCTTAGGACACTTAACCTTCAATTCAGCAGCGTATTTTGGGTTGATCGTTGGGTCCGTTGCATGTTTGGATGAGTAGTTGTATAATCGTTTGGAAAACCTGCTGCAGTGAGAGTAGCCTACAGTGTGGGCAGCTGTACAAGGATAATAACTCTCTGTTAGTTTTTAATAAATCAGATTATACGTTTCAAGAAGGGAAGCAAATTTATACATGGAGTCGCGATATTTGCCATGGATCTATGTGTCTATTCTTCGTTTTCCTTACTTCATATATCCCATGCTAATACATCGCGACAAGCATATATTTTGGTACAGGGTTACCTGAGAGTGCAATCAAATCAGCTTGGGATAAACCATGAGAAGCAAAGAGATCTGTGAGTTGCTTCAAGTTGAAGCTAGGTTTAGGCAATCTTCCTTCTACACTTGCTGCAGTTGAAACTAATCCATCTTTTCTTCCCAATTCCACAGGGTAGTAAGGGCCACCAGCCTGCATATATCAGACTGAATTAGGACTGTAATAACTAGAAATAATTTCTAATATCAGGGTGAATATGATTATTGCCTCAAATCTTAACGTTCATACCAGTTTGATTACATCTCGTGTCGCAATGGTAAGAATATCTGCACAAGAGACTTTATGTCTGCACCTTGGGTTTCTATCAATGGCCGCTTTCGCTCTCATCACCATGTCAAACCCATCACCAGCCAAGGAGATGTTGTCTGAATGATCCCTTTCTGCTGTATTGTTACCTGCCGATGATATCATCACTGAAGCATCGCATCCCTGCATATTATTGCTGTTAGTTTTCATATTATCCAATTGTGTTGAATATATGTACCTAGCAAATATATAAATACTGTCAGAACTATAGATTACATGTCATACTAAAATGACGCGACTATGAGACTTTGCAGATCGGTATGAGGAGGAAGCTAAGTATGAAATAGACGTACATTGACCATGCAGTCGTGGAAGAAAAGGCGAAGAGTTGCAGGGACAGTCAGGAAGGTTTCATCGGTTTTCTGACGTACAACCTTCTTAACAATATTCTCAACTTTCGGACATGTTTTGGAGTAGTAGTTCTGTTTAAGTTGAGCAGATGCTGCTGCGATATCAGGTTGCAGCCAAATGCTCAGCACTACCAGCAACAAGAAAATATATCGAACCATTTTTTCAATGTTTGATATGTGACTTACCATAGGAATTGGGATATTAGTCGGTTATATATCGATTTTTTATGCCGTTATTGTTAGTTGTGGTTTGGTACGTGATCATGCACGCACGTCTACACCAAAGAATTCAGCTAGCGGATTATGTGTTGGAAAATCCAATCATTGTGTGCCGTTAATTTCTTGATGACAGATGAGTACTGACCATGTAGTTGTGTGCTGGCCTAGGAACTAGACCGTTGGCGTCATTTTTACAAATTCAAACATAACGTAAAGAATTGGAAAGTAGAGGGAAATCCGACACAAGTGGAAGGGTTGCTTGATCATGGTTTTTACTTTTTAGTACTCCCTTGGGTTAGCCGGGAAATTTCGACTTTTAGAATAACTAAATTTGTACTTTGACCATTTATTAGACTAAAGATTGTTAAATAGTACAAATCTCATCATAATATAATCCAATCTTCACAATCTTACAAATACCATTTCGACAAATGTGAAAGTAAAATGTTACAATTTCAAATATTCGGGAAATATGTATTTGTAACTCCATCAAGTACACTAGCTTGCTTTGGTTAACGATGAGCTCAGTGAATGAGCTTCCCAACATTTTAAAAACTATACGATCTTACAAAGTTACAATTACTAGATTCAAAATACTTAAGTGCCAAGCCAATTCGACAAATATGAACTTAAAGTGTTGCGATTTCAAAGAATCGGCAAATAGGTCTAACTCCATTGAGTACGCTAGTTCACCTCGGTTAATGATGAACTCAGTGGGCGAGCTTGATGGTTACATTCGAAGATTATTCCTTAAGTTAACACCAAAAATATGAAGGATATAATTCCCCTTCCTACATACGCAAGTTTTAGCAAATTATTGAGCTTAATAAAAATGATTGTAGAATGAAGTAGTTGAGCAAATGATAAAATGTCTTTTGGTATTCATATTACAGTTGGATGAAACAGAATTATGAAAGAATCTATTTTCTCCAAAGGCAAACATACAAGGAAGACAGATTATCAATAGATCACGGAGTTATGAATGCCGGAATTTAGGATTGGCCGAATAAAATTAGGGACCAAATTATTAATTCCTTTGCATTTCGTTTTCATATATACGGCCATAATTAATTCTCTAGAAATCCAATTGTACGCGGTATAATCATCAATCATCAATCATCAATGATATGAAAGAAAAAAATAAGCAAAGCTAATTGAATTGAATGGATATCAACCACGGCAAAAAGAATTAATATGAGCAGAACATGATTAGTTGAGTACTCCAGATTATAGAATAATAATCCACATTATTGGAAGTAACATGCCATGTTCATAAAATCCTCGCCCTATGAAGTCAACAATCAACATACGTCTCATGCCAACAAGATATGAAGTAAGACACGCAAAAACATTCCATCATGATCCTAAAGGTCTAAAACAGTTCAAATTTTCGTGGAAGTCATTTGATATCACATCAGTTAACGTATCATTTGTTCGGAAAAGTATAGAATTTGCAAATGAGGGTTTGGGGGTGGATATTTGGCTTACATATGACAGAATTTGTTTCAAATTTGACACAAATCCAATTCTCAAATTTTCAGGATTCAAACATGTGCTTTGGGTAAAATTAGGATTTATGATTTGAGAATGAAATATACATTCAGAAACACACACATACCCTATACGTATATAAGAGTACATCGATGTTGTCCATGTTAAATTTGTGAGAACTTTCAACTAGTTTCAAAAATTTGGTCAAAATATAATTATATTTAATCCACAGTTGTTTGCTCAAAATGGCCTCGATAGAAAATTACTCAATTTTTTAAGGGATCTAGTAGGGGTCGTATTGTTTGTTTTGACAAATTATTAGAGCTAAAATTATACGTTAGGTTCCCCCGAAACATCCCAAATTACACCCTAGCCTCAGTGGTTAACGTCTGTCGGAGGGGCATAAAATACTCCACACACTTGAGAATCGCTCTCTCATATCCATCACGAGCCGTCGAGCACTTCTATAGTGTCCAATATTGTGATATTGTTCATGGTAATGTTTTATAACGTCATTATTTACAACAAAGTACGGAGTAGCAAAAATGAAAAGGATATATGAATTCCAACCGGTGTTTTCATAAATTCCTTATATATGAAGAAATCGAACTATACAATTAGAAGAAGGCAACAATGGAACTTGTAAGCCTCTCTCCCTGTTCTCCTCCTCCTCCTCTCTCAAAAACCCTACCTTCTAAATCTCAATCCAGGGGCTACCAGCCATCAATTAGATGGTGGTAAGCCCCAATTTTCTTATTGTTCACCGTAGTTAATTAGTTATCACTAGTTATTATTAATAATAACTCGTTTCTACTTCCTCGAGAGGGTATCTCTACCACCATATAGGTGGGTTTATACTGAGATTCCCGAGATATCTACAAAGATCTGACGTTCATTGATTTTGTCATGGCGCTGCGATGGATGCTGAATTCGGGATCAAATACCATTAACTACTTTGGTTGCCTTTTCTTTTCCGAGTTACATAGATCTCCGATGCCGATGAAAGACGCAAAGATGTCGACGTGCAAGGGATCAATTTTGTTAATTAGGGAAGAATTGTGTCAATTAGATTTATTTGATGATATTTGTATCGTTAGAATTCTTAATGTAAGTGCCGTTTGGAGACAATATTAATGAATTTCAATTTATTTCAAAAAAAAAAAAAAAACAATGGAACTCGTAAATTTTTAACTTTACGACTCTTAATTAATTACTCCGTAGTATCAAAAGAATGATAACACAACAATACAAAACCCAACAAAATTAGGTTCTCAATTGAAAGCATCACACCGGATCCGAATGTTTCCGTTATTAGCATTCTTGACACCGGCCCGACCCAATTTGATCATAGCAGAAGAAAAGGCATTGTAGAAGTTGCCATTACTTGTAGCCCAAGATTCAACAAGGGGCCGGGTTCGTGGGTCAGTGTACAAGACTTGGTCCGAGCTGAAAAGACCCCTTCCTTTCTTAAGATCCACAAAGTACCAATTGTCGAACCGTTTTGGTGTGACCGTATCCATATTCACTGCGATTCTCGGATCCACATTCTTGGGGCACATACCTTGTAGTTGGGTTGCGTATTGTTTGTCTAGGCTCGGGTCAATCGTGCTGTTTGCCGAAAACCCGTATATTCTCTTGCTGAACTTGTCGCAGTGAGCGAACCCAACAGTGTGTGCTCCTGTTAATGGATTGATCAAATATTTTATTAGGCCTAATATTGGGAGCAAATTTTACGTACTAGTACGGGGTGCATAGGCTACTCCTATCCAAAAATTGCCGGAAGTATGCATCAATCTAGATTTCTCAACATGCATATAATAAAAATGTAAGTGGTGATTTGCTTAATATAATAATATACCGTAATCGGAGCCAACAGTTCTCATCATTTTGAAATGAGTGACATATATAAGCTTAAAAGAGTTTAAAGTTGATTACAAACATCACTAGTTTAGTTTCGATCCCACGAGAATTAATAGGGTCTACCAATCCCGACCAATATCTAGACAGCACAAGAGTTCAGTTTACATCAAAATACAACTGAAAAATAGGGGAGGGGCTCACATACAATCCACATTGGAATTTGCGGTCGGTGGTTTAAATTCCTACTTTGGTTGGTTTGTGTATATCCTATCCTATCATCTTGGTGTATCCAACTATCCATTATCATGAAGATTGAAGACCATAGCATATGCATGCATATGGATATGGTCATATGGACCGACCTACGTAAGTTTCCAATTGAAATGATTATTAGTCCTACATTTCACACATTCGCACTACGGCATGAACATGCCTAAACTGTCGCTTGTCGGTGCTTACTATATTCATATAATCCAGCTCCGATCAATTTGTGAAACATTCCAAAAATGTTGGGCCATTCAAATCAAATTTTATCACGTACACAAATCTTTACTAGTGCTTAACTTTGAAGATTGCAGTGCCTTTTTTCTAATTAAATGTGTTACAACCGATAAAATAATTTATATCTAGATATTCCAATCAGAACAAAACATTGGACTTGCGTATATATGTACAATTTGCATCTTGTCTTTTGTTCAACCCAAGAATAACAACAAAACATCTCAACGACTTTTACTTTAGTTTTTTGTTTTTGACTGACACATTCAGTGAATTATTTTTCGTTTTGATAAATTAGAGCTAGAAATAATGATATCTGCTACTTCCATGATTCCATCACATGTTACAACACAATAGTACTACACATAAGGAATGAGGTTTCACAAATAACGACTACAGAGTACTCCAAATTTATTAACATGTTAACATCGAAATTATAACGTGTTATAAAGCGTGCACATAGGAAATCACATGTTCAACTCGACTAGAATAATACGCATATATATCCGAGATTAAGTACTCAAAACGAAGTAGTACTTATGGTCTATAATTTGGAAAAACGAGGAGTACCTGAGAGAGCCACCATATCAGCTTGGGTGAGTCCAAGATCAGTAGCAAGCATGTTAGTAAGGGCATTCACATCATCAGTTGGCTGAGGAAGCTTCACACTTGTTGCAGTTGATGTCAAACTATCATATCTCCCCAATTCTACCTTATAAAATGGCCCACCAGCCTACAATTTTGTACAAAATATATATAACAGTCTCAATAAATACGGGGAAATGAGAGTAGGATGATGTTGAAGCTTAAAAGTATCTTGTGACACAAATCAAACATTGTCATTTGATTATATTAAGATTAATGGTAAACATACCAGGTTCACTACATCTCGAGTAGCAATAGCTAGAATGTCAGCACAAGAAACCTTATTCTTGCACTGCGGAACAGCATCCACGGCTGCTTTCGCCTTAATCACGGTGTCGAAACCGTCTCCGGCCAATGAGAGATTATCCGGGTGGTCTTTCTCTGCTTTGTTGTTAGCCGTTGATTGAATCATAATCGACGCATCACAACCCTGCGCGTAACACCCAATTTCCGCAACCAATTAGCTAGTCGCGTTTTTTTTTCTAATTTCAAATGAGGCGCAAAAATCAATACAAATTATAAGAAATGTAGTAACAGTAGAGAGTAATGGGAAAATACCGATACAACGCAATCGTGGAAGAAGAGACGAAGAGTGGCCGGGATTGTGACGAAGGTCTCACTAATCTTCTTCTTCACAGCTTGTCTGACGATCGTCTCGACGCCGGGACATGTACTAGAGTAGTAATTCTCACTCAGTGCATTTGCTGTTGTGAGGAAAACCCCAAGAAACAGGACAGAGATTATTGCGTGAAACTGACTCATGATTTTTGTGTTCAATATTACTCAATCTAATACTTAAGAGAGAAGATTTTGTAGCCCTATATATAAAGGGGTAGTGTAATATAGTACAGCTTAGAAAGCGTGTTAATAATGGAATGTGAATATGTGACAAGTATGATGTATGATTGGTGGCACTACACTATTTATACCAAAAGTTGGTTTCCGCGAATGGTAAATCTTCTTCCTTTTTAATTCAATTAAGTAATTATTCACATTTTCCATTTCTAGTTCTTGTAAATGGAATTAAGGGCGGTAGAAAGATTTACCCATTACATCAATTTTTTGTACTCCTTCCATTTTTTTTGGTTCTTTACGTTTAGAACCAAAAAAAATGGAGGGAGTAACATTCTAAGAGAGATTGTTTATAAACTTTTACACGGTTAGTGCGAGAGACTTCAATTCGTCATAAGACGGAAAAAAAAACCTGAAAAAAGAAAAATAAAAGTTAGACGAATGGGAGTATGATCGACTCTGTATGAGTAGTTTAGATGGGCGCCTATGCCAGTTGGGCAAGAATCTCATACTGCGACTTTTTGTTCTGGCAACATGTTTGGGGGAATTATGAAATACTCCTGATTGTTGTATAATAAAACTTTATATTATACTCCACTATTTTGACTAGCGATCAGATTGATTGCAGTTATATACGGAGTATTCAATGATTTATGCATGGATGTTTGCGTTCTCTTGCGCTTTATTTAACAGCATACTCGTTACAACTCACAATTTATACTCTCTCTTATTCATTAGAAACGGATTTGTGTGACTTTTAATTACTAGTATTTTGTTATAAGGTCACTTAATTAAGTGACAGATGGAGGTTTCCTATGGGCTGCATTCAACTTAGCCCTTTCGCAACTTGTAGATTCACGGATGGTAAAATGCAGGTGTCTACACTCTACATAACCAAAAGGGAGAATTATATCAAACCTCCGATGGCAGATAAGCTTTTCGTATAACCTTTGACTATATAAGCAATGGGTTTTATTTTGACGAGCAATGACATATTAATTAACACTAGTACTCCGTATACAAGTTGTGATATATTTTTTTACGTCATTAAGTCAATTTCAATACTACAAAATCATATTTGCGTTGATCATAATAATATTGGCGTTTGTTCATTGAAACAATATTATTAACATCAAATGAGTTGACTCAGGAGTAACAAAATTGCATCAAGCTAAGGAGTTGACTTAATGAATAAATAATACTCCCTCCGTTCCGATGAATACTTGGACTATTCCATTTTGGGTTGTTTCGTTCATTTCTTGGTATTTCCTTATTTAGGGGGTTTGGTGTTTGTAAATTTACTACAATGCCCTCAAGTTGCCCCACCTCTACCCACCTTTTATTGGTTTTGTGGGTATTTTCTATTTCTCTCTCCTCTCCCCCACATTTACCCCACCATATATTGGTTTTTGTTCCAAAAGCAAAGTCCAACATCCCATTGGAACGGAGGGAGTAACTGATCGATTTTAACAAAAAGAGATTGATGATAGACAAATTGTGTTTACCTTAGTGTAGATTCCAACAAGGGAGTATTACATTAATAACTTATGAATGAAATAATGCTATACGATTAGATGTTGGCAACAATCAAACTTAATTTTGTTACTTTCTAATATTATTATTTTTTTATAATAAAAAATGATCAAAAACAATAATACTCGTTCCGTTTCATTAAGTTATTTACATTTCGCTTGAATATGCGAGAGTAATTCAAACGAAATGTAAAGAACCTAAAAAGACGAAAGGAGTACAAATTAATTAAATTCAACAAAATTAGACTACGTTATTAATTAAAAGCATCACACCGGATCCGGATATTGCCATTACTCGAAGTCTTGACTCCGGCCCGACCCAATTTGATCATAGCATTTGCGAAAGCAGTGTAGAAGTTGCCAATGTTTGAGGCATAATCCACAACAGTGGGCCTGGACCGTGTGTCAGTGTACATGACCTGGTCTGAGCTTAAAAGCCCCTTTCCATTCTTTAGACTCGCATAGAACCAGTTGTCGAACCGGGTTGGTGTGACCGGGTCTAGGCCCAAAATGGTATTCGGATCCGCACCCGTTTGTGGACACATGCCTTGCAATTGGGTCGCGTATTGTTTGTCTAGGGTCGGGTCAACCGAGCTGTTAGCTGAAAACCTGTATAACCTATTGGTGAACTTGCTGCAGTGAGCGATTCCCACTGTGTGTGCTCCTATATAAAACAGATGTACTCCGTAAGATTTGGCAGCACAGAGTATAAAAGACCTTAGCACATAGTAATGCATGCGGAGTATTGCATAATAATAATGCATGCATGTGAATATGATGAACCGTGTCCTACGTAGTTACAAATTGGAATTATTGAAATTATTAGCAGTGAAACAATCTTCGGATCACCATTTCTTGATTTGATTGTTCCGATCCCAAGTGTTAACACAAAGCAATTACAGTACTCGTCACGTAGATTGTAGAACTATTTTTTCTGCCATTTCAGGGATCTCCATGTTACTTTCAAACGTCAAATGTTAAATTTAAAACCGACTTAACAACGTATATATACTAGATGTATAATCCGAAGCAAATGTAACAATTAAGTCCATAGATAGAAGAGCGAGTCAGCAAGGAATTACCTGAGAGAGCAATCATATCAGTTTGGTCGAGGCCAAGAGTAGCAAACATGGTATTAAGTTTGTTGAGATCATCAGTTGGCTGAGGAAGTTTCACACTTGCAGCAGTCGATGTCAAACTATCAAATCTCCCCAACTCTACCTTGTACCATGGTCCACCAGCCTACATGACATATATGCACACTATTCCATAAATAATTTCATCCGGACACGCATATACATACGTAGAGTATATATACGGAGTATATCTTTCGATCAACTCGTAAAATAAGAGAAATGTCAGATATGTATAATATTCTCCTCGCATATGAGTTGACAATACTGAAACTCGAAGTTTTGTCTTAAACTAAATAATAATTCAACATTAGATTATTATTTGATTATATGTAAGATTAACTCGATCGATATGAGACGGCTCATAAGTTACCGCCATGTCAGATTTAAAAGTAATTAATCAATCTAAAATTAGTGATGGTAAAACGTACCAAGTTGATGACATCGCGAGTAGCAATAGCGAAAATGTCTGCACAGGACACCTTATTCTTGCACCTCGCAACCGCATCCACAGCTGCTTTTGCCCTAATCACGGTGTCGAATCCGTCTTCCTGCAACGAAAGATTATCCGGGTGGTCTCTCTCTGCTTTGTTGGTAGCCGTTGATTTGATCAGAATCGACGCATCACAACCCTACACAACCCAAAATCAGCAACCATTAGTGTTCTTTATTTTATTTTCATTTCAAATGAGGCGCAAAAATAAGTACAAATTATAAACCTTACCGAAACAGCGCAATCGTGGAAGTAAAGACGAAGAGTGGCCGGGATCGTAATGAAGGTCTCATTGATCTTCTTTTTCACGGCATTCCTAACGAGCGTCTCGACTCCGGGACACGTACTAGCGTAGTAATTCTCAGTTAGTGCATTTGCTGTGAGTGAAACCCCAAGAAACAGGACAGAAATTAAAACATGAAACCGACCCATGATTTTGTGTTTGATCTACCCTTAAATTTAGAAGCTTGTTACTCAATTTAGTACTTTAGAGAGAAGATTTTGTGTCCCTTTATATAAAGGCGATAGTGTAAGAGTACAGCTTATAATTAAAGCGTGTTAATAATGAAATGTGAATATGTGCCATATGATGTATGATTGGCGCATTGGCGGTCTATATACTATTCGTAACAATTGTATAAAAGTTACTCCCTCCGTCCCAGCTCAAACGCCCCGGGGTATTTTTGTAGTGGAATAAGAAGAATTGATATAGTAAGTTGAGTGGGGTAATATTAGGAAAAATGAGGAGAGAGAATGTAAGGATCAATGAAAATAAGAGAGATATGTGAGAGAGGATGTGATAATTTAATAAAAGTAGGATAGAGAAATATGTCCCAAAATAGATGGGGTGTTTGAGTTGGGACGTCCCAAAATGGAATATGGGGCGTTTGAGCTGGGACGGAGGGAGTAGTTGACATGAGCGATAACTACTAACTGATGTTACACTTTTTATGCAAACGGTTAGATTTTTGATTCAATTCATGGGTACTATTAATTACAAATGGAACATCGTAGGAACTTAATTTAATTAGTATATCTACATATTACATTTATTTCAGTTTTACAAGAAAGATTGTCCACAACTCCGCATATACTGTCGACGTGGAATACAACGTGAAAACACGGAATAGAAAAACAGAAAGACAAAACTAGATACTACGTAATTTAGATGGACTCGCCTACGCCAGTTGGGGCTAGAATCTTATACTGCGACTTTCTGTTCTGGCAGCATGTTTCATGGAATTATTAAGTACTATGATCATTGATCACTACTGTATATAAATACAAAAAACTTTATATTATACGATTTTGACTACGATGAGATCGGGATTATATACAATAATTCATGCATGAATGTTTGCGTTCACTTGCTTTATTTAGCAGCGTACTGATTTGTTTTATTTTGATTGTTTTTTCGGTTAACTTTGTTTGTATGAAAAAAAGATACTTAACCTAAAAACCTGTCATATTTCCTGATGCCGCGTTAACAAGATAATGGCTTAAGAAATACAGGTTTTTTGGTGCACAATTTTGGTGTCATAAGAACGTGGTCGACTTGGGGATGTCTCTCTAATTATGTCCCTTCCATGTAACGCTACCAAGTTATACGCCTAATTTTTGGGCCGCCTGTGGTCCTCTCGATAATTCTTGCATTATTATTTCATTTTGACTATTTTGTGATCCATCTAGTGTTTCAGTTTTGGCATCTCCACATCGTCAACCCCACTGTATAGTTGTATACTTGTATGTGTTATTGGAAATTAAAGGAAAGCCTAGCGAAGGCGGCAAGAGTAAGAGACTGGATGGATGGGACTTATCGGAATTTCGGGTTATGCCGTGGTAAGATGAGTAATTGATTGAAAGCAATCACGGCTTGATTTGCGAAGATTGTTATTCGGATACAAGGTGTTAAGGAATACGTATGCTAATCTTTAGTGAAAATTACAACGATAATTAATTTTTTTCTATAATAACAATACTTGAACGTTATAGTCGACATTCGATCATTTGCAAAAGCAATGGCTTATCGAAATCGTTGTGGTTTAACAAGTATCTAACGTGGTAACGGCTCTTATTTCAACAATCAACACACATCCTTTCAAATGGTCATCCATTCTAAGACTACTCCAATCCCATACTTCTAGCCCAAACTATAGCACAATAGCATGTTTAATTATTAGGGTTTTTGGTCGAACCACACCTATTAAAATTAAAATTTTGTCAGACCACACTTATTATAAATTTTTTTGTCAAACAACACCTAATAAAATATTTTTCTTTGTTGGACTACACCTAATACTAACTCTGGCCACATTTCTGCCCCATACCCACCCAATGTTGTCCCTTACCCACCCAATGCCGCCCCTAGCCACCCACTACAGCGGTCTGCC
>JBBYHQ010253310.1:0-22753 GCA_038382645.1 Spergularia azorica
ACCATTTTCCTCGGCAACACCACTGTAAACCCTAAAATTTCAAGTAATTAAAAAATTCAAATTAACCAGATATAAACAGAAATAGAAGTTTAGCCAGAAATTAAAAATGAAAGAAAGTGAAAAATGAAGGCAAAAAAACATCAAAAACCAACAACAAAATCACCTAGAAATTTACCCAAAAATTAAAAACGAAAGGATGTGAAAAAACAAAAAAAGACATAAAAAAATCAACAATAAAACAAAAGAAGCAAAAACCCAAAAATTATACCAAACAAAATGAACCAAAAATTGAATAAATTAAAGAAAAAAAATGGGAATTTGATAGAAAAGTAACTTACGCTTTAATTTTCGTGTGATGGTTGCCCTGCAAAAACACGAAGAGAAGACAACATTAAACAAAAAATCAGTCCAACAATAAGATAAAAAACAATCAACTGGAAGTAATGAATATAAATCATCAATAACAATCACTCTATCAAAACAATCACTCCATCAAAATAGTCAAGGCAAAAGCATAAAAGTAAATCATCGGTAAAAAAGAATCACCAACACTCCAACAATCAAAGATTAATCAAACCAAGAGGGGAAAAAACCCCAAATTGTACAAAAATTTTACCTTAAATATGTAATCGCTTGCGAGAGTGAGGATCTGCCCAGAAATGCCTCACCGGGAAAGAAAAATGTTAGGAGCTAGGACAAATGAATGCCAATCGCAATTAATCAGTATCCAAAATTTAAAACCTTGAAATGTTAGTTATCATCATCGGAGTTCAATCGGCGCTGAAATTGAAGAAAACATACCCCAAAAAACTTTAATTAAACACAAAATAAACACCTCACTTCCCTGGATCGAAGAATCAGAAACCCAGGGATCGAACGCAGCAAATCGCAAAAGAGAGTAACAAGATCAAATGAGGCGCCGCAAGAGAGAGAAAGTAGCGCAAGAGAGAGAAAGAAAGAGGGCAAAAGAAATGGCTACAAACGATGGAGGGTTTGCTGGGATTTTGACTGCATCAAAAGAAGAATCAATGGGCAAGATGAAATTGGGAGACGTGGGCACACGGGGGCACGTAGATGGGAGTACACTGTTCCAATGAATAGTGATGAACAGTTAATGGTGTGTAGGAGCTTTTATAAGGGTAGTAGATTAGGTTTAAATTTGCAATGTTTGAATTTTTTAATATTTCAAAATTTCAAACATAATATAGTAGTATTTTCACATGAGTATTTAGAATTCCCGTGCATTTGCACGGGTAATAAAACTAGTTAAATAATAATGATAAGAACTTTAAATACCAAAAACCAAAAAAAAAAATACCTAACAAAAAAATAAAAACAGAAACCCTTATTCAATTTACTCCTCAATCTCGTCCCTCCTTATCCCGATATATTCCTCACCTGTATTTCTCTTTCCATCAAGCAACAACAATCACAACACCAGCATCATCCATCATCATCTTAATCAAATCATCATCATAATCATGAATATGATTGATCGATCACCACAATCACTGATAAGAGTGATCGATCACCACAATTTTTGAACCATTAGACCACTATCACGACAACCACCCTTATTCCCTCCGTCGACTAAACCACATCATCTACCACGCCTCGGCGCCTCCTCTCCACGTTGGTTTTGCCTGCCTCATCCTACTGACTTCTGCCTTCGACGCCACCCTCTTCTTTGT
The DNA here is from genome assembly GCA_038382645.1 of Spergularia azorica. Lineage (NCBI taxonomy): Eukaryota > Viridiplantae > Streptophyta > Magnoliopsida > Caryophyllales > Caryophyllaceae > Spergularia > Spergularia azorica. The sequence continues at coordinate 1,692 of JBBYHQ010253310.1, forward strand.
AATCACCACCATTGCGCCCTCCCCACCTAGCTTATGGGTTTCACTCTCCTCGCCATCATGCCTTACTTCCTCTTCGACGCCTCCTCCACAACCCTGCTAGATTTCTACTTTTTTTTTTGTCTTTTACCATTCCAAAAATGGGGCGCCTGTTCTCCCAACGAATCTTTTTTTCGTGCAAAAAAAAAAAAGAGAGATTAAAATCAGAATGCAAAAAAATCATAAACTTAAGAAAGAAGTTAAAATAAATATTAAGGTGATTCTCCCATTTATGTAGAAGATTTACAACTATTTAAAGAAAAAGGTGGAAGGTGAGCAAAATGGAGAAACGTTGGACTTAGAAGATGGAAGGTTGGGTCTTAGGGAAGTTTGAAAAGAGGGAATTACGTTACGGGTACCGTGGGGTAAATGGAGTTACGTTACGGGTACCGTGGGGTACGAGAAGATGAAGCAACAAAGATTTTGGGGGCGACACATAAGACTTGACGTGGCATTTCCACCCAGACTTCTGCCCAAAATTCATAAGAACATGCCACGTAAGCTAGGATGTTAGCCTATTAAAAGTTAAGTATAGACAGATACATAGATTTGAGGTAATGTTTAAAAGAATATCGCATTAATTAGGTGTTTCCATGTTAGCCATATTATGTGGCTAAAATGGGAACTTTTGATATGTGTCACTGTTAGTTGATCTCTTTAGTTAAAAATATAGATAGATTTCATTTTTCTTTTATTCAATTGAGCAACAAATTTTCTTGGATTGATTTGCTATTTTGTTAGGTGAATCAGAATGATTAGTTACCTTCCTTGGCATATATCATCAATCAACATATATGGAACAACCACAATATATATACCAATACATGTACATTCACTATCATCCTCGGTCAAAAGAAGGGAACAATGTCTTATTCATTAATCCCTATAGTTTTGTATCTTTTAGTTTCAACCATATGCATGATTGTTCTTAAAACTAATGGATTTTTCTTGGAGATGATCCCTATCACCTCACCGCGTTTACAAATACTACCAAAACACCTGACCATCAAAGAAGAATATCAATTCCTAGCAAATATCTCCATGTCTCGTGTACTTCATTTGCAAAAAAAATTAGGACTAGATTCAATGAAGTCCACGGTATTTAAATTAAAAGTACTTTTGTAACACGAATTGGTATTGGTGAAGATGTGGGCTTTGAGTCTCCTTATTTAGTTATGGACACCGGTTCAGATCTCACTTGGGTTCAATGTGAAGGCTGCGAACATTGCTTTCCGTTGACAAAAGGTAATAAATTTCAATATACACAATCTCCTTCCTTTCGGCGAGTCAGCATAGACGATCCCTTGTGCTTGCCCGGATCAGAACATTATGACGGCTCTTGCGACTTTGAAATGGAATATAGCAGCATTCCACCACACCCCGTTGCAAGAGGCCTTCTAGGGAGGGATAGTTTTCGTCTCCTAAACAAGCAATCAGGTGCTTCCGACGTTTACCCAAATTTATTTGGTTGTACACTCAACACTGAGATCTTTGACTTTGGGACTCCAAATAGTGTAGCCGGTATATTTGGCCTCTCCTCTGGACCAAGATCCTTCATATCCCAACTTGATGCACAAACCAAAGGTCGATTTTCTTACTGTTTAGCACCATTCACTCAGCCTATACAGGCGGAATCAACCCTTTATTTTGGGGATGATGCCCAAATTAGTGGGGATGATACTCGACAAGTTCAATCCATTTCCATGCGTCCCGGAAGCTTAAACCACTTGTACTTCAGAGGGATTAGTGTTGATGGAAAACGACTAAATATTGAACTGTCTCTTTTTGAGTTAGAAGGTTACTCAAAGGGCTTTTTTATCGACTCTGGAACACCTTATACGATTCTAACGGAAACAGCATATAAGCCCCTACGAGGAGCAATAATGAAGTACTTCTTAGACCATCATGGTTGGCTACCTAGGTCATCCCCTAGTGGTCTCATGGATCTATGCTACTCAGAATACCCAAGTATGGATTCCAAGAGCTTTCCATCTGTGATTTACCATTTCAAAAATAACGGGCATGATGGAGAAGTTGACATGATTATGTAGAAATTTAATATGTTTGAACGGATTGAAGATCAGGGTTTTTGTATGTTAGTTATCCCCATTACAGACGCTGGTCCTTCCTATTTTGGAGCATTCCAGCAAGTTAATTTCAAGATTTTGTATGATGTTCCAAATTCATTATTGTCTTTTGTACCTCAGAATTGTCGGGAAAACATAGCTTAAGTGTGTGAGATATCGTTTCAATTTGAATACATTTCTCCTATTCTACAATTATTTTTCTACATTCGTACATAATTAGTCGTCATTCTTGGCTAGCGTTTTGTTATCTTATATTCTACCTCAATAAAAAAATAGAAGCTATTCGTCCTCATTCTAGAGAGAGAGAGAGAGAGAGAGAGAGAGAGAGAGGACGAGGAGAGAGCGTCGAGGGAAGTGTACTTTTATGTATTTGAGTTAGAAATGGCAATTCGAAAGGTCCACTTCGTCGTCTTAGCTGTTTAAGTAGGTATTGGCTGTTTAACTAGAAGGTAAAGTGCTTAGTTAGCTATTAGCAAATAATTGATATACTAGTTGTTCTAAATAACATGTTTAATACACATAATTATTGGAGTAACAAAATTAAGCAAATGGTGGAAGAAAAAAAATATATATGAAATGTTACTTCTAACTCTGACATGCTAATTGTAACACCCACATTTTGGGTAACTATTGTAATGAGTGTTACGTTTAATAAATCATTTTGAGAAATTATTATTGCTATTTCGGGGATTTATTAATAATAATTTAGGAAGTACACCATAATTTTCTGATTGGGAAGTAGGATTTATCTTTTGAACTTACTTTAGAATTAATGTATAAAAGTCTCATGTTATAAGAAGATTAAAAGTCTCCATATGAATATGGTAATGAACGTCTTTTCCTTCGATACATGTTTGTTTATTCAAAAGATGATCCTCAGACATATAACGCGAAGATTTCTACTCGATAACAATGCAAAAGATAGACACATATAACAAATACTCATTCTAAGATCTCTCTAAATATTTGTATGAGTAAATCACTAAATAAATTTTCTATATCTCTCCCCCAAACTGAATTTCTCTCTTTTGACAAGTCATTTGATATGTATGTAATATAATACACCGATATTTATCAAAATACCAACGTATATATAGTACCTTGAATTAAAATGTAAATTAGAAAATTGGCAAATTAAACCAATAGCCAAAAGACACTATGTTTAATATCAATATTGAATAAAAATCTTTCCAAGTAACCACAAATTTTAATGCAAATAACTCATGTCATGAGGAAGACGAAAGAGCTCTTGAAAATACCCTTTAACCGTGAAATGTGGAGACGACAACTATGTGATGAGGTGATTTTTTTATATTTTTTTTAGCGTATGCGTCTAGAAATTGCCATGTCGGCTTGAATGCTAGACAATTAAAGGTATAGTATAGTATAGATGGATAGATAGATTAAAGCATAAAATGAAATAAAAGTGTTTATTTGCAAACCCAACTTATCAAACAAAATAGAAACACTACATATGACCATCGAAGAAAACATTTCAACTTGAGCCTTTTGTATAAGAATCATTAAGCACGATATAATATGTGTATCAATCTATGACATTTGTCCATCCATGAGGCTTGAACTTCCCATCGCTAAGTAGGTTCTCGAGGAGGCTACTCGACACAGCTTTGAAAAACTGTTGATTCAAATGGACAACTCAGCGTGCATTGAATTGATTAAACGGGAGGCTCTCCCTTAAAACGCGCTTCGTTCCCTAGTCTGAACTTGCAAAACGTTCATTGGTCAAGATAGTTGAGTCGTGAAAACTGAGCACACTTATCAAGAAGCAAACCAGGCAGCAAATTGGTTAGCCAACACGGGTACTAATCAAGCTCAAAAGTTAGTGATTCTCGAATACTTTCCTTTTGAGCTCCAACTCAGTCTTCGAGAAGACGTTCTTGGAGTCTCTCGACCTCGTTTAGTCGTTACTTAGTTTTTGTTTTCAGGACTTGCCCATCATTGTAGTCAAAAAAAAAAAAAGACGAGCTCATCAAAAAGTGCAGACTAAGGGCCCGTTCGGTATCACTGCCGTTTTCAGTTTTTGTTTTTTTTTTTTTTGTGTAAAAGATTTAGTTAAATAAGTTGCAAAGATAAATTTTAGTTGTATATTGCTATGATAGACATACTGAAAATGAAAACTAACAACTGAAAACTGAAAACCTCTTTTTCTAGTTTTCAAAAACGGGATTTTAGTTTAAAAAAAAAAAACAGAAAACTGAAAACGGAAACGATAATAAACAGCTCATAAGCTAGTCCTTAAACCACTTTCCATACTTTGGTGAGGTGGTCCATAAAACGTGACATAACTTACCCAAAATACCCCCCAAACAATCTTAGCTTTGGGACAGCATATCTGAACCGTCTATGTTACGCTATAAAGGCTAGGAGAGAGAATACCAATCTTCCCTTTTTCTTTTGTGTTCGAAACAAATCTAGGGTTTTCACCTCAGACTTCTTCTTCTTCATCTTCAGGTGCGCCTCACCCACTCTCCTCAATTTTACCCCCAAATCTTCCAACTTTCGGTGATTTTCTCTCTTACCCATTAATCTCCTCATCATGTTTTGTATTTCCCATCTTTTTAATTATCTTTTTTCTTTGATTCATTCGTTGTGTTTTTTTTTTTTTGTTTTGTTTTGTTTTTAATTGTTTTTCGTCGTTCTTGAATTTCTTGTCTGTTATTTCAATTACTTTTATTTTGTTGCCGATAATTGGGTTTGTTGATTAGATTCGTTGGGTTTTATTTCTGTTATCCGGGTCGGGTCGGGTCGGGTTTTACTTGAGTAATTCGGTGCCCCTAAAGCTCGATTATGGCGAGATAAGGGGGTCGGATGTATGCAGCCGAACCCGTAAATTGAAAACATAGATTAGGGGGGTTTTCGGCTGATTTGGTGTTGTACATTGAAAAAGATGTGATTTTGGGTTTTGTCTGCATAATTAGGGTTTATGTAATTGAATTATAGTTTGAATGGTACTAATTTTTTGTGAATTGAGTTGTTTATCGTAGCGGAAAATGTGGGTTCCTAGTTTTAGGTTAATTATAACTTCACAATTGTGAAGCTAGAAACTTTCGTATAGTGAGGCAATCAGGTGGTGACTGCAGGTGAGCTCGTAGGGGTTTTCGGAGAGTTTTAAGTCACGGTGTTGATGCCCGACTTATGATTGACTGTCTCGCCCTTCTTTCATGAAATTGTCTGTTGCCGTGTTTGTTACATGGTTTGGAGTTTATTTGTGTAGTCCATGTTCTGCGTGATCTCATCTATTCGGTGATCTTATTGCAGTGAAAATGCCTCGCTATGATGACCGTGGTCGTGGCCGTGACCGTGACCGTGATCGTTACAGCAGTGGTACACGTCTCTATGTTGGACATTTGTCTTCACGCACCAGAACTAATGACCTAGAGGATATTTTCAGCCGATATGGAAGGTAATTGGATTAGTGTTGTGTAACTTGATTTGTGCAACTCAGGTGATAAGTTGATGTATGATTTTGGTGAATCAGGTGACTGTATTGGTTTGTTTGTAAATCGGGGCCAATTAACTCACCTGACTTGTAAAAGTTTTGTATATTTCCTTGTGTTTTTAGCGAGTAAGGAGTTACCACACGAGTGCACTGTTTCTGTACGACTTGCTATCATATTCCCAATGCAAGTCTGACTAGTAATTTGTGGTTTTTTGACCCACAAAATCTTGGAAGATATTCCTGACTCTTAATATAAGTCCTGGGGTAGCAGAGGCCGTTTCTTTTATACATTTGTTTCTTGTAGAAGTATTTCTGAGTGAAAGTTGCAACCTACATGTGTCAGTATGGCTTAACTTGGATGTCTTGTTGAAGGTTTCTAGGCTTTTTGCCTAGCCTGGAGTTCTATGGTGAGATGGTTGCCCTTGATGGAATTGGTGGCTATTCTTGCAATGTATAGGAGACTTTGGCGATTCTTTCTATAATTTAATGTGTGTTTTAGTGGAATTGGCTACACTCAAAGTGGTGTTTAGTTCATCTGTGAGGGGCGAGGTATCAACCCTTCGGTAGTTTTGTCCTGATGGCCTTACTGTTTATGGCACCCATTTACGCAGAGTACGTGACGTGGATATGAAGCGCGATTACGCCTTTGTTGTATGTATTTCTTCTTGGCCTTTCCTTTTTTGAACCTTATTTCATTGTTGGGCGTTTAACAATCCCTGTACAAATGGATGACTCCTTAACCAATTAAGAGGCTGTTTTTTTTCCTCTTGTTTTTTTGTAACAACAGGAATTTAGTGATCCTCGTGATGCTGAAGATGCGCAATATTCCTTAAACGGGCGAGATGTTGATGGTAGTAGGATTATTGTGGAGTATTCTAAAGGGGTATGTGCTGTTGCATCTTTGTGAACTGATATTTTTAGGCATGTGATTATAGCTGTGCTCTGTATATACTTACTGATCTTATTCTGAGCTCATGTAGAGTTTCATTTGAGTGTTTTTGAGTGACTATGTCTGTGGTTGAGTATGGTGTGTATTATCACTTCCAAAGATTTGGGATCATGTCCTTGCACAATTTGATCTGCTTGTTATTGTCACTTAGCCTGTTAATGACCTATGAAAGAAATCTTTCCATTGTTTTCTGCATATGCTCTGTTAAGATGTGAGTTGTGATACTTTATCAAATTATAGTGGCTGATGGTGTAAGACTGTTGTAAATATAGGCAGTTTGAAACATAACGATATCCTGATTAGTGGCTTACTGGTGTCTTTATTCTTGAATAATGCGTGTCAATGACGTGACACTGCTTAGATCTTTGGTCATGTGAAATTGTCATCATGGCTATGCATGCTTTGAGACCATAGCTCGCTACCATCCTACTTCAGTTAAGCTGTTACTCAGATGTAAATGTAAATGGTTGATAAAAGTTTTGGCGTGTTATTATTTAGGGTCCGCGTGGTCCAGGAGGTGCTAGTTCACGTGACTTTGGTAGCAGAGGACCACCCCCTGGTTCAGGTAGATGCTTCAACTGTGGAATTGATGGCCATTGGGCTCGAGATTGCAAAGCAGGGGACTGGAAGAACAAGTGTTACCGATGTGGAGAGCGAGGTCATATAGAGAGAAACTGCCAGAACAGCCCCAAGAAAGTGAGGTATGAACAGTTGTCTTTTGTTCTGTTTTAAACTTTTTGGTCCATATCATCCCTCAATTCTAAATGGAGATTAGCTTTGATCATTTGCCATAATCATGTGGTCCTTTGTTTACTGCATGGGTATTTGGCTTTGAGATCTTTTGTCCACTTTTGCTTGTTGGCTAAAATCATGGTTTATTTTTGCTTCAAGGGGCCGAAGTGCATCACGCTCAGCATCTCCACGCCGGCGTTCACCATCTCCTCGCCGAGCCAGAAGCCGTAGCTTTAGCAGGAGCAGAAGTTACAGGTATGCTAAATGTCTTGTGCGGGCTTCTATATAGCCCTCTGAATTGAGCTAAAAATACGAATTTGACACGAGGATTGCCCATTTTTGTTAGTTGCTTATGTTTATCAATTATCATATTAGGGCATTGATTCTTGTATGTGTAGTTGTTTACTAGTGTTCTCTTTCCGTGCAGTCAATCCCGATCTCCAGCAAGGAGAGAGAAGGTGGTGGAGCGTGCTGACAGGTCTAGGAGTCCTCGACCAAGCAGGAGCCCCAAGCGACACAGGGGTTCGCCTGTGTCATCAAGAGGCAGGAAGCGCAGTCCATCCCCTGATGAGAGAGAACCACGAGGCAGGGATAGCCTTTCTCCAATTGTTGAGAGGTGTACTAATGGCTCAGACTATGGTGGAAGCCCTATGGCTAAGAGCAGGAGCCCTGTGGCAAAGAGCAGGAGCCCTATGGATGAAGCTGAAAAGGAGAGCCCAAGGAATGGAGATGCCCGGAGCCCCTATGAGGAAAATGGACGAGATCGCAGTCTGAGCCCAGTTGCTAGGAATGGAAGGGCGGATGATGATGATGACTATCAGCTCTCACCTAAAGGCAGCGAGTAATCTGCAAAATGCTGCTACCTGCATTTTTTAGAACTTTTGAGCAGATGTATGCGCAATGGCATCATGTTTAGCAACTTTTAAATGTTTCGGTTACTGGTAGAGATTTATTCTCAAAATTTTCAAGTTTATTATACTTCCAGTAATTATGTATGGATATTGGATTTGTTAGTCTGCAGGGATTGTTAAGCTGGCATTCTGACTAATAAATTCGCATTTTAGGACTACCCTGGTTTGTAGCTATAATTTTGCAGGAAACAATTCGTTAAGTTCTTACCTGTCCAAAAATATAAAACAATGATCTGGCGGAGTTGGGGTATATCACAGAGCCCAAAATGTTTGAAAGGTAACGTTTGAAAGGTAATGTTTTTGGCCAATGCTCGTCTAGGGGCTGCCATCGGTTTACTTTTGTCTCCACATTTGGCTTTGCGTGGTTAGACTTGAATCAGGTCTCAACCGTCTATTGTAATCAGATTTCAGATGGACATTCACGTATTCACTGTCGCACGGTGAGACTGATGAAGTGACATGACTTTAGATGCAGAATCGAGTAACACATAGTATCCAGACGTTTGGGCAAATTATGTCCCCCATGTTGCGCCATTGACATGAGAAGCTGCAGTATTTGAAAAAACTGGGGGGAAACTGGGGTAATATCGTGCTAGTATGTAGTGGGGGGAAACTGGGCTACCCAACTCACGTAGGATGGTAGGAGACATACAAAAGACAACGGAGAAAAATAAATGCCTCGAGTAGTCGGGATCACTCTAGATACACCCTCCATTACTGTGGTAACTTGACGTTTTGCTTTGGCACGCAGATAAACAAACAGAGGGTAAATATAAGACGGTCTCGGAAAAAGGAAACAAAAAAAAAGATACAAGATGATCAAGATAAAGAAAAAAGTTCACAAAACAGGGTGATGGAATAAATGGTATAATGGAGCTTTGACATAAAAGAAAAAACGAACTTCAGATTGCGTTGTTATGTACAAAAGAGCTGCCAATCATCTTGAGAAAGACGCTGCTCTCGAGCAAAAGACGAATAAGCGTACAAAGATTATCTTTTTACATTATTGCGTTTGGTATGATCTATGAGATATAAGCCTTGGCAAGATCAGAGTAATTGCAGACAACGCCTGTTCTTGGGCATGTAATTTTGCCATTATTTCTGCGAGCCATTTCCTCGAGAGCCTGAGAGATAGAAACGAGATATTTTATCAAGCAGCAATACGACACATTAAATATTGAAAGTTCAAAAATGGGCCACACGCATACCTTGGTGCTGTAGACGTAGCCATTAGGAAGGACCATTGGGGGATTCTCTGTATCCATCAATTCTTTGGTTATGTAACAAACAAGCTTTGAATGATGCTGCTTAGAGAATGGAAGGGACGATGCTAGTTTACGGAAACTTTCCTGAGACAATGGGTCATCTTTCGGACAATCATCTTCGTAACAGAATCTAAACTGAGTCAAGGCAGACAAAGCTGATGCGCCAAACAATGAAGAAAATCAAGTAGCCACACTGCTACGTAAGTGTACTTTCTATGACTTTCCAAGAAAGAGTATAGCGAAATCGCTGCTATGCATTTACGGCAAAACCACAGATGCAGTAGTAACCGAAGCACAGAAAAAATTAAATTTTTTTTGAAGGCAAAATCAAGAGAAAAACAAAGAAAACCAAGGGGGACGCAAGACTTGACATATGAGCCAACACAGCCCATATGTAAATCTCCCAACACAACACTACTACCAACATTCCAGCTACTTTCTCTTAGCAGAATTAGCATTCCACTAGTATGAACCGTGTATATGACCGTCACAACAACATATACGCTACAATAAAAATGGAGGAAATGACATGAATTGATGAGTAAATAAAAGTAACCGTCTGACTACACTAGTTGGTCCCTAGAAGATCAGAAAAGAAGAAAGTATTCAGCCAATGTGCGTGCCATTAATAGCCTGTTATGTCAAATCAAAGCTGCACAAACTACATTCACGAATGACCTCATTAGGCTGAGAGAGAAAAGAATGGTCAGGTATAATCGCTGTTGGATGGCATATTGGCTGCCCCTAGGTGTAGCAGTATAACGGGCAAACGCTTTCGCGGGTAACAAAGGAGACTCACATAAGAAGCTGCTTATTAAAATTCAGATTGTGCAAAGCAACATCCCAAACTCACAAAATACTTGAGCCATGTTGTGAATTCATCAAATGTGAATTTACTGAGATGATGACATACAGCTTACAGCTATACCACTACAATCAGCCCGTATCATTCAAACATTTTTCCCAATCCAATATATAAATGGAGTAATGCCCTCAAGGTACAAGATAAGTATACCAGGAAAAACATCATGAGTTGTTACTAATCATAATTCAAGATGAGCAGACATAATCAACATCATCATTCTAGGGGAGGAGAAATGCACGTTCTCAACCTAGACACAGATAAGCTAGACTCAAAATAAGCACAGATATAAACAAGATTTAAGGACAGGGGAAAAGGATACGGAGTCTTCAAAGCAGACAAGCCAGCCTGTAGATAGATGTTTAGCAATGGCTCTAGGGTCATTCCATACAATCTACAGAATTCCTGCTTAAACTGATCCACTAAGTGATCCCATTGTTTGGGTTCAAAAAGAACCTGCAAAGAGGATGGACAGAGAAAGATTAATAAGCTGGAGTCGACTGACACCAGGTAAACTGAAGAGTAATATACTCCTTCAATTTACAAATTTGCAAACTGAAGGAGTGTGTTATTATCAAAAAAAAAAAAAAAAAGCTCAGTCCAAGACAAAGGCCAAATGCGAGGCAAATTTGCAAAACATACTATTGATGGAGAAGGCTGCGTACAACATGTGCAAATTAAGCAATGCTATACTGCTATAGCAGGAGTGCTCTGGTAAAGAGCCATGAAAAGAGGATTGGGGAGAAAAGCAGGATGGAAGATTGAAAGGGACAGCATAAACAACAAAGACCCAGGTCTCAGAAAGACCCCGGATGCCTGTTTTCATAAAGAAGTGATGAGAACTATGAAAAGCCACAATAAGCTTGAAAAAAATGATATGTAACTGTGTAAATATATGGAGAAATAGAACCATGTGCAGTGTTGTGTCCAATTCCTTTGACCTCCGACTGTCAACTTAAAGTACCTACATATTTTTCAGGGAAAGCTTACTAGTTCCTCGAGGGACCCAGCCAATACTAGAGCATAATTTCAAGGATTATGCATAGGGTGTATAGAGAAGCTTGTCTTATTATGGGGACAAGGTTTTGCCTTCAACCTCTTTGGCTTTACAATTGTCAACCCTCAATATTTTACTAATAGAAGTTGTCTTTTATCAGTCCAAACGAGAGAAAAAGAGAGGTGTTTATAACACTGTAATACAAATTGCAGTAAATGATGCACAAACAAACATTGCATCCCAATAAAAAAAAAGGACACACATTCTGCATGATAGCCCTCCGCAAAGTGGCAAAAAGATGAGTGGGAACAGTCAAAGGTGATTAAGAAACTGACCTTATAAGTAGCGCATTCTGTACTGCTCCTAAAAGCAAGTGTTGCAACCACTCTCTGAAACTCTTTCATATGATTGGAGCCCCATGGCGCTAAATACTTACGAGCATATGTAATGGCACGCAGATTGTCATCAGCTCTGACCAATTCTATGAACTCTTGCAGTCTCAGTTGAAATTCGAACTTACTCTGCCACCAAAAAGCGCATTAATAGTTTGACACAAATAGCAAGCTAAGAACAAATTTTTCACACATTAGTTAAAGTGCATCAAGGATCTACAGGGAATAGCCTCTATCTGAATGATGTAGTTGTATATTAGTTACTGTTCATTTGATCAAACCCTATACGTTATACAACAGTATAGCCCCACAAGTATAGCTCGGATGAAATCAAATCGCATTTCCTCCTTTTCAAATGAAGTCGGTTTATAATCAAACATGCACATACACCAAATAAATTAAAGCATAACTTAGGAACCAGGTGACAAGCAATGCACACAAGCTTTTGGACTAGAAATTTCAATGGTGGTGAGCACGGAAACAAAAAAAAAAAAAAAAGTGATGATAAACTACGAATTTGTCGTGAGATCAGGGCCGTTTCTGACTTTTTGAAGGCCCGGGGCGAAAGAAATTTATGGGCCCCTAATAGTCGCGATTATAAAAAAATTTGTAGTACGATTTCATAAAATTTTTTGTTTGATCAATCTATAACTTAGGGCTTGTACGGTATCACTGTCGTTTTCAGTTTGTTTTTTGTTCTTGTTTTTTTTTTTTTTTTAATTTTTTTGCATAAAAGTATTTAGTTAAATAACCTACTTAGTTAAACTTAGATTGCTTGATTCTCTAATAAAAAACTGAAAACCACTTTTTCTAGTTTTAGAAAATGGAACTTTAGTTTTCAAAAAAAAAAAAAAAAAAATCAGAAAGCATAAAGCATAAAACGATACCAGGCCCTTAGTTTCACTAAATGTTCGAGTACTTAACTAGACCAATATGAGCCCTAGTCGAGGAAAACTTCTTAAGAATATATAAAGGTCATAAAACTGAGATGGTAAATTATAGAATTTGAAAATAAAAAAGAAAAGAAAAAGAAAAGCCATTTTAGATAGGCCTAGCCAAGTAGCCAGGAATCAAAACTAAGAATGGGCCCTCCCAAAACCAACCCATAGTTTAAAAATGGAAGTGAGATTTGTGATGTCAAGCTGAATCGAACCCCAGAAGCTTCATTCCTAGCAAAAGCATCATGACCACTGTGCTACTTGAAATCGGAATGTATGTTTATATGGTTGCTTATTACATAAATCAATTTCAATATTGGGCCCTTTCCGCCAATGGGCCCAGGGCACCCGCCCCACCCGCCCTGCGCCCAGATCCGGCACTGCGTGAGATACATATCTAAGCACTAAAACAGAACTCAACAGGATCACAATTAAACAGAGCTAGCATCCTAGATATCATCCTCACATATAAATTTAGGGGCTGTTTGTTTTGGGGTCATAGAGAAAGGAAAAGGGTTTCATAAGGCCGCATTCTCTTTCCAGGCATTCGGTACCACATTTTTGCATTCCCTTTGCCCGAAATTAGTATTAGAATTCCCCCACATCCCTCTACATTGATTCCCCTCGACCCCCCCCCCCCCCAGGGTTTTGTCCATTCTGTAAGTTGGGTCTTCAATCAACCCATGTTGCCCACCCACCAACCATGTTAAACACACCTAAGTATGCCACCTCCAACCCGAGGACCACCAAGCAACCATGAAGACCAATCGCCAACATCCTTGACCACCCACCCATAAATTATCGGTCATCAGACACAACTTACGCCTCACCACCGGTGGTGCAACCGGCATTTTCCTTCACCCCACCCTCTAATTATCTCTGATTAGCTATGTTCACCACCTTACACCAAAATCTTAACCTCTCATACTTCTCTCCGCCATGCCCAAAAATCAATGCGACGCTTTCTATATAGCTAAGCTAAGGGAGAGAGAGATAGAGAGGGAAAGACTATGGTAGGCTGTAGCTAAGGGATAGTAGCGAATGATTCAGATTTTTGTGAACCAAACGACGTGGGGAATAGGAGGGGATTCCTTTCCTTTCCTTGACCCAAACGGCCACTTAATTCCTAATCTACAATTCACAAGGTATATTGGAAAGTTATGCCTGACCCTAAAGGCCCAGTACCCCCTCCCCACACCCCCACTCCAAAAAATTTTCCTTTAGAAAAAATGAACGGAATCGACATAACACATCATTAGGTTAGAAAACTTGTACAACATTAGTATGTTTGAGCTCAATATCATTCAAGATTGAAGATGATTCATATAGTCACAAGATTCAACAAAGATAAAAGAGAAAAATGTGTCCCACAGCATTTAAATGGCCAGAAGACCAACTTCAATGGATTAAGTTATATCAAATGTCAATTTAGGTCCATGGTATGCTAGACAGACTAGGGTCACACAGACCAAGAATTAAAATAAAAAAACAGATGAAGGGAAAAGGAAGTAAACTGAACTCGTAATCAGTAGTACCAAGAAATTCAACTAAAACAAAATTGTTAATATGCTACACTCCACCAAAACGAGAGCTCTGCTAACTGAGGCATATTCAATTGCAACACTATAAACTACTAAAGGAGAGAGCAATACCATACCGGTATTCTCTTATCCTACAAAATTTCTAATGGCTACGACCGACTTCATAATACACCTAATGTCCTGTTACAAACGGATACCTCGGATGGCAAATAACCCTAGTGCTACCTCCCTGTTTGTACACATATATGAACTCACATGGAGAATCAAAGGACGGGCGGCTATTGGTCTTTCACAAGCTACACTATCTTAGAATTCGGAAAATCAATATAATTCCAAAGAGGCAAGTACCTTTGACTTCTTTAGCCGGGACTTGTTATCAGCACACCAGGCTAATGCAGGAGTAACCTCCTTATTCTGAAGAGCTTCGATCACCCTTTTAGCTTCATGAAATACATCAATATCAACAAGTTCCTGTAATTATAATAAATCATAATCAACAACCAAACTGGTCAAACAACTACTGAATCTTGCAATACCAATCACAAACGGTGAGAAGAAACTATCTAATCTGTGAACCAGTCTAGATAGTAAGGAAACCATCCATCGGTCCTTGCATTTAGGCAAAGAAATAAGAATATACTATGAAGGGTGACCCAAAAATCAATGCAACAATTAATTTAAAGTTGTCAGTCCAGAGATAGGAGAGGAAATGCTTCGTCCTAAAAAACATGGTTACCTAATACATAGGAGTAGCACGCTCAATACGGATATGCAATATGCACCAAACAGGGTGATTTTTTTGCTTTTATGTATTCACATTACGTAATTTGATTACAAACACACAAAATGCACAAGGGGCGCGGGGGGGGGGGGAAGGTATATCTGGTAACCCCAAATGCTTGCGAAAACAATTGTAGTTTTAAGTGATGGAAGGAGTAAATCTTAACAAGCTGTTAAACTTTTGGATATTCTAATTTATTCTTGAACTTACCTTTTAGACAAAACCAGAGCACCAAGAACTAGTCAGACAGATGAATAAGCACATCGCCAGAAATGATAAACAAATTTAAAACGAGGCACCTAAGATTAACCATTTAACGGAAGGCACCTGTATATTGCTTGATTCAGCCAACTTCGACGCACTTTCGTAATATGACATCCGAAGCATATAGTCAACAAGAATACGCTTCAATCGCGTGTTGCTCCATTCTGATATATTGTCTGCATCAGCAGACTCCAAATGATCTAATCGAGCTCGACATCGTTGAGCTTGCAAGTTTTCAACACGGCTTCCCTCCTCTAGCTAATATATCATGAAACAATCCTTAATGAGTTTGTGTGCATACATATATGAACTTCCAGTTAAAAAGGCTGGCATTCCAAAAATGGAATCCTCTAAACCTTATAACTATACACTTGAAAGTTAAGCATTTATGTATCATGGGATGTTTTTTTCAAGATGACACAGAACATTAAGCATGATTACGAACCAGATATGACTGAAAGTAAAGAAGAAATATCAGTGGCAACTCATCACTCGAAGCGCCTAGAAAGACATCAACGTTTCATTAACCATCACCACCGTCCAACAACACCAACCCCGGACAAACCTAGACTTAAAGTCAGACCCATGAGAAGACGATAATCACTCTCGAGAGAAAAAAAAAGAAAAGAAAAAGAATGCAATATTACGTTGACATATAATGTAACTATAAAAGCCATTGAAATCTTCCCACACCCAACCTTGCTACTATTCATCACCGCAAATTTGAGCTCAAATTGAAATGCGAAAAACACCAATTTTGTCGTCTCTTCCCTAACAACAGTACCATAGTCTCTACTCTACCAATGGGCTTGTCATCTAGGGCAATATTTAGCCTAAAAGCGTTAATTAACCAACCCCCCAAACAAACAACCTGGCACAACCGCCAATACGCTTGCCACATTCAAACCCAAATTACACACCCTCCTACACAAAACAATGCTTGTCCAAAATCCCTAAACGCCCCGATATTTTCAAATTAATCCAATTGGTTCTACCTAATATTCACATCTATCCCATCCTACAATACTTTCAAGTTTCATCCACTTGAAAATCCAACACCCTGCTACATTTTTCAATGTTTCTCCAGAATCAGTAAACACTCCGATTTCGCGATCATTTCAATTATTCAGAGTTCACCTAATAACCGCCGTAATCTCATTCTAATTCCCCTTCTCCAGCAACCACATTCATAAAAATCAATTTAATGATCAAACAATATTCCAAATTTTCACAATTCAACTTATCGTAAGACCGTCTTACCCGAAATTTTTTTACAACAAAGGCAGCACAGTAAAAAAGTAACAGTAACAACAAGTATAAAGTGACGGTAAAATTTACAATGCGAGTAAAATATTACCTTCCGCTTGAGACCTTGTAGACGGGAGACGAGGGAAGAGAGGTTGGAAACGGCGTCGTCGCGAGATAAATCAGGAGAGGTGGAATCAACGGCGGCGATGACGGCGGAGACTTCTTTTTCGACGGAGCGGTGGTTGAACCGGATCGTCTTCTTGTAGTGTTCGAAGGGGACACGGAGGAACTGGTGCTCTAATTTGAGAGATTCCGATAAGTGCGTCACTTTAGACGACGGCGCTGCGGTGTCTGAAGCGGCGGAGTATAGAGGGTTGCCGGAAGTTGGGGCGGGTGGTGCGGCGGTGGAGTTGCCGTTGGGGAGAGGGTCGATTTCCATCTTTGGGAAGGAGAGAGAGAGAGGTGGTGATTGATTTTGGTCCGGATGATGACATGATTATTGGGAAGGTAAACGGTGTCGTTTTGGGTTTGCAATTGTTAATTAGATGGAGTAGTAAATTAGCAAGGATCTTAGCAACTGACATGATTGGATTGATAATCTACTTTGTGGAGTACGGAGTAGATCGTAAAAGTGGAATGTTGTATCGTGCTCTATAATTTCCATATCTCTGTGTTATGAATACGAAGTTGACATGCGGCACGTTTGATCTGAGCGGAGACGATCTCGCTAGTCTTCATTAGGAACAACGGACATGCCTCCTACTTCTCAATTCTGTGCCATTTGACACGGACACAAGGTGAACATGTGGCGAAACGTGTATGTCACGGAATAACACCGTTACTTTTTTTTTTCTTTTTTTTACAAAACAAGTTTGACGGGAACGATTAGAGAGAAAGTAGGGATTGTATCCATTGAGGATTATATGATGGAGAACCTACAGTATGACCATAATGTGAGGAAGAACCAAGAGACACGACAGTTAGAAGACTTAAAATGATTGTGTACGAGGGTGATTAAAAGGCTTTCCCTCCCCCTGAACCGTCTTCGTTCAAAAGAAATGGAATTGTCCTCTCTCAGTCTCGGCGGAAAATTATGTTAATCTGTTTTTTAATCTTTTTTGAAATGGTAAAATGAGTACAAGTGACAGGTTAAAGTCGTATGCCTACAAATATAAAATCTCAATACTAACCTAAAACGTAGTAATAGGCAAGTAAGGTTCGTATCCACAGAGAACGGTGATTATCTAAGTATGTAAAGTAACCAAATGGGGGGTTTTGTGATTGTAAATGATTAAGTGATGAAATAAACTCGCTAATTGCTCGATTTTGGTGGGGTTCGAAGGAGAGTGAGCGAAAAATTCATTGGGTGGCCTGGGAGAAACTTTGTTGTGCTAAAAGGGAGGGTGGGATGGGGTTTAGGCATCTACAAGCTTTTAACGATGCTATGCTGATGAAACAGGCGTGGAGGATCCTCAAACACCCGGACACGCTAGCAAGTCGGGTGTTAAGGGCTCGGTACTTTGCGAGGTGCGCTTTCACAGATGTTGGAGTAGGTCACCAACCGAGTTTTGTGTGGCGGAGTGTTGTGGGGGCAAAGAACGTATTGTTGGAGGGGTGTCGTTGGAGAATTGGGGATGGCAGATTGGTGAGAGCGTGGGGTGATAGGTGGACGTTGAGGGGTCCATCTTTTAAGCTGATCTCGCTGAGAGGAGGAAATGACGATGTCTTGGTGGAGTCGTGGATAGACAGCGACTTGCGGTGTTGGCGAGGTGATGTGGTGAGGAGCCAGCTCCTTCCTTTCGAGGCGGAAGAGGTGCTCGCTATCCCGATAGCGGAGGTAGAGAGGCCTGATGAGCTTGTATGGCATTATTGTGAGAAGGGTGAGTACTCGGTTAAGACGGGCTATCACTTTGCTCGTACTAGGCAGCTGGTCGCTGACGGGGGTGTGGGGAGTAGCTCGGGAAATAAGGGGGATGTTTGGTCGTGTATCTAGGGCCTAGATGTCCCACCGAAGGTCAAAACCTTTGTGTGGCGTTTATGCAGAGGGGCGCTACCTTCGAGGGCGAACATCCAACGACGAATTACCGAGGCGGATACCTTATAACCGAGGTGTGGACTGGCGACTGAGAATGAAGTCCACGCGATTAGCTTCTGTCCTTCGATTTCCAGGGTGTGGGAGGAAGTCGGGTTTGATACGAAACAATGGGATGGGTGTAGGACGGGGCGGGACCTGGTTGAGAGTTGGGTGAGGGGAGATGGAGAGGGGTGGTTAGAAGGTAGCCTAGAGCAGGTTGGGGTGCTAGCGTGGGCCGTATGGAATGCTAGAAACGAGGTGGTCCATGGGGGGGTAGCTGTTGAGGTGGGTGTTATTGCGAATCGGGCGTTGAGTTTTTACCGCTCGTTTAATGAGGCGAGGGAGGCAAGGTATGACGGACGGAGTGAGAGGGGGCTGATTGGAGGGGAGTCGATTTGGAGACCACCGTGGGAGGGGTGGGTCAAGGTGAATGTGGATGGGGCGACACTGGGGGAGAGGGGTTCGGGTATGGGTGCAGTAGTGCGGGAAAGTGACGGTGAGATTACAAGGGCAGCGTGTAGGCAAGTTACGGAGCGGTGGGAACCGGGTGTGGTTGAAGCAAAAGCGGCGTTATTAGGATTGCAAATGGCCTGGCAACAAGGAAATGGTGATGTGATCCTCGAGTCTGATTGTTTGCAGCTTGACTCATCCTTAAAGTCTAGTTCCAATCTTTTGAGTTATTTTGGTCTTATTGTTTTAGATATTCTGAGTTTTTCTCGTAGGTTTAATTCTTGTGTTTTTAGCCATGTTCGTAGAGATGGGAATAAGGCCGCTCATTGCAAACCTAGAAAAGATTTTTTCTGCAAGCAAGTCATCTCGAGGCCGGGAATGAGAGCAAGTTGATGATATTGCTCAGGAGGGGCTAACCCAATAGCAGATTCCGCTGCTGCCACCGTTAGAACCAATAAAGCAAATAATTGACCCATCCCGCCCGTTTACTTAAATCTTTTTGATGGCCCATTGGAAACCGGTGGATTACTCGACTAGAGTGTGGGTAGACACCGGACCTAGTGATGTACTCGATATTGCTGCTTCGGACTTTATTGCCGGAGTTACGTAATGAAATTTTGAGGACCGTTTTTATTTCAAAAAAAAAAATGATTAAGTGATCAAACGAAAAGAAGTAATTTGCAATTCAATTAAGGGAAAAGTCTCAGACGATTAATATCCACTACAGTTCATCCAATTGTTCATTGTACTCACTTAAATCAACTATGTTGAGCACCAAGTTGTGAAAACGGAGTTTTCGATCGTTCCTAATTAATAGCTAGTAAGAGAGTTCAGCCCTACCAACTAGCCCTAATCGATGAATAACAAAGACGCGCGCCTAAATTCAATTCAACGAAAGTAATAAGCAATAGAACGATAACAACTAGGATAGATAAGATCTAGACACACGCGGTTTCGATCTTCAATCAATATATCAATTCTCTTCTAAACCCTAGATCTATGATCAGCACGGAATTAAGGTTTAGTTTCTACTAGTGAATCAATTAAACAAACAATTAGTCCTTTGATTAATGATTCTAGCAATATGATTCAACCTAGGGCTAATTAGTTGTACACCTAATTAACGATAAATCAATCAATACGCATTAAAACAAAGAGAATGATTATACTCAACAATAATTGAATAGTTAGAACTCACAATTGTCCGGATGAATTTGCAGCTTCAATTAATAAATCCGAGAAATAGGTCTTTAGCCTTGCATAGTCTTGAAAATAATACAATTTAGGTCTTGAAAACTGAATGAATAATCATAAACAGAGTCTAGGTATTTATACTAAACTATTACAAAACAGATTAAGGAAATCCGCAAAAATGCCGACACAGCAGCGAGATGACTCGTCCGGATCTGGGACGAGTCGTCTGGCCTCCGGACTACTCGTCCGCCAGAGGGACGAGTCGTCTTAATCTGATTCTGCCCAAGTGCGTCCTTTAGACGACTCGTCTTTGCTTCTGGACGAGTCGTCTCAAGCCCTTCTACTCGGGGCATCCTTCCAACACACCAACTTGCTATCTTCTCACGTTCTTGGATCTTTAGCAACCTCGGGATCTTCATAGCACACGTCATTACTCTCCGACCTTGCATTTAGGCATCAAAACTTGCATATTCTTCCATTAAGCTTACAGAACATGATAAGTAGAATAATGCGATAAAATGATCCGAAACTTTAGTAAAACCTCAAATAAAACATCACAAAGCCCACTCTAAAGTGGGTTGTATCAACAAGATGAGTAAATAAGACCTAGTCTAGTCCCCACCGCGGCAACACGCATAGCCAGCCACACTTGCGGACGAAGCGAACTTCTAGTTGGTGTTAAAGTGGGGGCAGACAACCAAACTTGAACAACCTCCGTTGATCAGAGTATGAAATATGTACCTTGAACTATCAGCACGAGGAACTCGGATCCGAAAAACTAAGAAGAACTAAAAAGAAAAGCTAACTAAGGCCCTGTGCGATTCAACTTATTCAACAATGTTTTCAAATCAGATCAGATTTATTCAAATCAAATCAAATCA